>CM073774.1:81169319-81358744 GCA_037158775.1 Hetaerina titia | reverse complement strand
GTTAGGAGAGCGTTGAATCGGGTGATATTGATTCGATGAAGGTTAATTAGGGAGCAAATATTTAATTCGCACAATTCCCGAAGGATGAAACGAATAAAAATACGAGTGTTTGCTTTTTTCGAATAATAGAATTATATAAACCCTAATCAATTTCGCCCATTAAGGGCCTGTTTCTAATCAAAGTCGCATTAGTTGCATTTTTTGACCTCGTCTCTTTGCTATTCAGAAAAAAAATTCTTTCCAATAGCGTTTTTTTAAGCTCAAGTTTTTATAGGTCGAAGTTTTTTGAAATACCTCTCTCAAAAACGTATTCATCATTTCCCTAATCTGAATTTTGTCACATATTTCGACATCCTCTCTAGTCCGGTCTTTGTATTTTAGCGTGCGATGGAGAATAAACGCGTGATACCTATTTGTTGATCTTAACGATATTGAAATCACCATGTATTTTTCTGTAATACCATTTACGAAACTTTTCTACTTTGCTTTAGCGCGTGGCATGCGGAGTTATGTGTCGCGCCCTTGACCAAATAGAAGATTATCTCACCTTAGCGATCTGGGAGATCACAATCGATGCAAAGTATTCCCGAAGTCATTTTTAAGAGTGAGAGGAGAGATATCTGTGACCTCCTATGAACCAGGTGAAGGTATAATTTGAAATACTTCTTGAAAGTTTTATAATCCAACAAAAGTATATCTAAATATATACATATATATTAATATACGACATCTATCTAGTGTAACAATGGATTTGCATGCATTTTTTGTCTGTTCCGGCGAATGAATTCCATCACGTCACACTTTTATCAGAATCTGCCTTTTTCTAACATTAAATCGCGCGAAGCTTATTGTTAATAAAAAAAAGGAAGTCTTTATTGATTTGTTGATTGTGCCATCAGACCTTTGATAGTTGTCTGATGTTTAAAGCTTTTTGAGTCGCAAATGTTGAATTGATTGGCTATATGCGACTTTGTACATAGTGAACACCTGTATAGCAAACATTATTACCCGAAGGGGCGTAATTTGTTTTATATCATGTACGCTTATGCTGTAATATATTTGTTAATAAAATTTATCATATTTTTATACAAGCAAACCTATGTTTTTTTCATCCCATTGTTTTTTGTCGTAATAATAATGACATTTACTTACAGGTGAAAAATGGGCCTTATCCGAGGATGTGATATATAATTTGGTCCCAATTGACTTCCTCAACAGTGATTTTAACGAGGCAGAATCACTCCAATGGCCGCCCCAATGGGTTCAGGATGCTTTTGCAGCCGTATTACTGAGGAACAGAAGCTCCGTTGAGTACCTTTAGCCTGGATCTCACCCTTCGACCTATCTGGCATGGGTGACCCTACTAGGGGCAAATATATATCATTGTTCCCGCCAACACATCTCTAGGGGTCATCGATACGCAAAAGCCCAGCCACCACAAATGGTGGAGGGGGATTGTAGGCTATTATTATTACAGGTAATTCACCGGTTAAGATTTTGAGGAGAAGTTTTTGGATGGGCAAAAACTACCAATTAATTCTCTAGTCTCTCCTAACAAAACATAACCCAACATCCTACTCTATAACAATCCCCTCTCCATCTGCGCAATACTTCACTCCGTCCAACATACCTATTCTAATCCTGGCCCTTCCACGCCTGCCTCACAATCTCCCCTCTATCACAGTCTTCAGCATCCTATTTCCAATCTTTAAGCTTTGCATCCATTTGTCCAGTCTCTTTTTGATTTCTCGCAACAATCCCCTCTCCTCCTCCACCATACCTAGTACTTCCTCATTTGTTTTCCTATCTGTTCAACTTACCTTTTCCATCCTTCTCCAGGTTCACATTTCAAAAGCCTCCAATCTACATGTACACCTATCATCCTGCTTCAACAGCCATGTTTCTGCGGCTCACATTACTTTGCTCTAAATCAAAGTTTTAATAAATCTTTTCTTGTTGTGTCTTTAAAAAGAATTGAACCCGAATACGATAAAATTTATTAATATTTCCAAATTAAGAGCCCTCCTTCATTGATATTTAATGACCCACTCTATAGGAAACCGTTCTTCTTTTCCGCAAACATTTTAGCTCTCTTAATTCTGTCCAACATGCCAAGCCTTCTCCTACCTCTTCCTTGCTGGCCTAAAGTACACTCTATCACAGTCTGCAGGAATCCATCTCCAATCAAAACCACGGCATCCATCTTTCCTCTCTTCTTTGAAATTCTGCATTTTCCCTCTTTCCCCCCCCCCCCCAGCCATGCCTGGAAAGAGGATTCAGGGGTTTAGGGTGTGTTGGACGAAATGAAGGGGGACATTAGATAAACGAAATTGAAGTACAGTTTATTTTAGCTTGGGGTGCCACTCTTTGCCTTGACGGACGAAACTAAGAAATCTAAATATAGAGAAGTGACATAGATCTGGATTTTTATAGATCAAAGCATACTTGATTGTGAGATAGAAAGTCTATTAAGAGAATTGGAATCGAAATAAGCCGCAAGGAAAGATAATATAACCGCGGAATTATTTCAGTGTCTAAGTGAACTTGAAATTTTTATGGACCTTTAATCGTAGAACTTACGAGGGAAAAATTTGACCGTAAGATTCAGTCAGATCAGGGTTTAGCTAGGAAGGCCATTATTCCAAATAATGAAATCCAGTCTTATGGGACGACTATAGAACTATTGATTTCGCACGCAGCTAAATTGGTGCTTGGTATATCAATAAGAAGACAAAGACGGGCAAATATTTGCTTATGGGGTGTTCAGTTTTGGTTCAGAAAGAGGATAGGCATGGCTGATGACATGGCAGTAATGAAGTCTCTTATAGACATAAAATACAATTACGATGCATTTGTATGTTTTTAGATTAATGGAAGTTGGATGGTTATGGGATGAGAATCAATGTAAAAACATCAGTTTAGGAGATTTTTGAGAAAGAGTGAAACGTTAAGTAGGCAGCCAGGTGAAATATTTTACCATTCTTTGGCATATTTGGAACAATGTTGCTTAAAGTAATAGAGACAAAGTGCATGCAGTCGATATATGGGTGTGGAGAAATACGAAAGAAGTCAAATTCATAAAAAGGAAAACAGGCGAGGAAGTGCTCCTCGGTGTGACGGGAGAGGAGAGGGGATTGAGTTCATCCTGTTTCTATTTAAAATCGACCTTAAATAACAGATTGCCAAGTAATAATTGAGAACTTCTTCCAAATAATCTCCGAATTTAAAACTATGGAAGATGAGAAAAGGGCTTAATGTGAGATGAGTTCTACCGTCACCTACCAAATCAAGGTTATTTTCTTTGTTGACGTAGTACAAGGTCTGTCCCAAAAGTATTATGATTTAATTTTTCCTGGATAGATGGACTTAAAGGCGGTGGTTTATCTGACTGAGTTCGAGGGAGGGGAGTCTCAGGAAGAGCTGGAGGCCAGTGGTAGTTGGCTCTTAGCCTATGCGGAATGCGGATCATTCGTTTGCGAAACCTCTATGACGTGACCTCGTTACGCCCGGTCATGAAACTTTTTATTTGGAACAGCACTGGGCCGTCAAGTTTTGCGTGAATCAGGGTAAAACCGGGAAAGAGACTTATGACATTCTCAAGGCTACTTTTGGTGATAACACCATTGGTAGATCGGGTGTTTTCGATTGGCGCAAGTTTTTTCTGGTGGGTACAGAAGATGTTGAAGACGCCGAACGTTCAGGACGCCCTTCGACCTCAAAAAGTGACGAAAATCTTGCAAGAGTGAAGGCTCTGTTGGACAGAAATCTCAAATTAAGGGTTCGCGTGGTTTCTGATGAACTCGGAATCACAAAAAGTTATATGTATCGATTTGTGACCGAAAACATGGGCATGAGAAAGATGTGTGCGAAGTCGGTGCCGCGAGTGCTCTCTGAGTTACGGAATACCTGGCTCGGCATAACGTGGTAACCTTGCCTCAGCCCCCCTACAACTCTGACGTTGCCCCACCAGACTTCTTTCTCTTCCCCCGCCTCAAATCCGTGCTAGAAGGACGTCACCACGGCTCGGTGGAAACGCTACAACAGGCAGTGACGAGGGAGCTTAGCAGCATTCCGGGCGCTGCCTTCCAGAAGGCGTACGAGGCATGGAAAATCCGCTTGCAGGGGTATGTGGACGCACAAGGGTGCTAATTGAAGATTTTTGAGTGAATTTATCAATTATGGAAATAATATATTTTAATATACTCAGTTCTACTGCCATTGGACAGACCTTGTATTTTTTCCAGTGATTTTGGAATGGAGGAGAACCTACATTTTAAAATGTGAATTGTATTTTTAGCCAAAAGGGATCCCTGAATCTAATATGAGGGATGAAATATTGTCATTCACTGAGAATTCAGCCTATTCATACTGCTGAACTTAATAAACCGCGTGAAATGCCGTGCTTGGACAGTTGCTATTCTACATCGCAACTGAACGGCATCGTTGTACGCTGAATTAAGCGTATTCCAACTCTCATCATCGCTGTTGTCAGAGATGTCGAGAGCTTGAATATGAATCAGTAAAAACGAGGAGGTACCTTATTTTTTGGGTTTGTTTTTTTTATTAGCTGAGTGTCTGAAAACAATTCGGTTAAGAACACAGTGTTGAACAGGGATGCCTCTGGGTAAATTTTCAAGTTCTCACTTTCACGGCAGAAAGAAGAATCAACGCTTCGTGTTGAACGTGCCGAGAATTAATTATATCCCTACGCGTTGAGCAATGCGAACACAAACAGAAGCCCAGTCACAAACGGATCCGCTGTTCCATTGAATACGAGAGGCGGCCTCAGGCGTCGTTCTCGAGCGAGCAAGGGCAGCGAAAATAAAAGCGGAGAGGCCCCTCGAGGGAAGAAGGGTGGAGGAATAACGTATGTGGTGCCAAAGATTCGCGATATTCTCTTTTTTTCGGTATCGAACCACGATACAAAGTAAACGCTGGAGAAGAGAAGATATAACTGTGTAGATGATATAGGACACGATGCGTATTGGGTATTACGGAAAACATTGACGTGTAGATAATTATTACTACATCGAAAAACATCGACGAAGAGAATATTATTGACTGAATCGAAAAATATCGACGTGGAGACCAATGTTGACTATTTCGAAAAATATCGACAAGTATATGAATATCGAATAAATTGAAAAAAGTCAACAATAATGGATTAATTTATTTGCTTCAAACTACTACATCTAAGAGGCAAGCGCCTATCTCAGGGAGAAGCACAAGGTCACCTCAGAGATTCAAATCGATTGCATGATTACCATCAGGATTCCCATTCATCACCATGGTTAATAAAGAAAAATGCAAACCCCAAAATTAAACTCTGATAGCTACGCAAATAAATTAAAAGATAATTCCTGAGCGTATGCTTCTAAAAACCACAAATTCACTACCAACAATAATAAATAAAGCAACAGATGGAGGAGGATGGGGGATTGTTGGAAAAAATTCAAAGGAGTCATTACAAATGGATACAGGGTATTTTGACTGGCGATGGGATGTTTGAAGACTGTAATATAGGGGAGAACTTAAATCAAGGTAGATGGATGAATGGTATATGCATTTTCTATGCGTTGAGGATTATATTCAACATACAGGGTTCGTCCGGAAAATAAGTGTACTGAGCTCAGGAAAAAAATGTATTACACTTTTACATATCTTAAGCTAATATTCCTCAAAATAGGACCCTTGTGAGTCGATACACTTGTTCCAGCGGCGTTCCCATTCGTGGAACGCTCCCGCGAAGGCATCATCGGGAACCTCTCGAAGACACGTCGTCGCGGCCTCTTTGACGGCGTCCAAAGTCCCGTATCGCGTTCCTTTCAAACTCCTCTTTATCTTCGGGAACAGAAAGAAGTCCGGTGGTGCCAAGTCCGGGCTGTAGGGCGGGTGTGGTAGCGTTGCCACGCCGTGCTTGGCCAAGAAGTCCGACAGGACAAGCGCTTTGTGAGACGGCGCATTGTCGCTCAGGTTGTCAGTCATACGGTTGATCGCTGGCCGGACGCGGGCGACTCGTTTTCGAAGCCTGTCGAGCACTTGGACGTAAAATGCAGCATTTACAGTTTGTCGTTCAGGTACAAATTCGTAGTGGACGACTCCCCTTTTGTCAAAAAAGACAATGAGGTTATTACACTTATTTTCCGGACGAACCCTGTGTATGCGTAATTTAAGAAGGATTTATTGCAATGTTTAGTGTAGATTGTATCTAGTTAGGTGACGCTAAGAAATATGTACGAGTGGAAATTGGAAAATAGGTCATGGCATGATCCAATCGATATGCCAACATCATCAGCGACCTCTCTAATTGTGATTCGGCGATCGTTCATAACCATTTCTTTCACTCTTTCCACGTTTTCATCAATTGTTGATGTGCTGGGGCGTCCAGAGCGTTCGTCATCTTCAAGGTCTTCACGGCCCCTTGGAAACGCTTATACCCCTCGTAAACTCTTGATTTACTCATAGTAGACTCACCATAGGCCTTTGTTAACATTTTGCACACTTTGTTACTCTTTATTTCATTTTTACGCAAAATTTTATACAAATTCTATGATCCATTTCTTTTAACAAACGAAAATCGCCGAGCTCATAAAACGTCTAACCTTAGTGGCTGTCATAGACGAAGTCCACAATGAAAACAGCTGAAAGTTTTGTCATACTTTAGGGGCATGTATACCAACATAATAAAAAAAAGTTTGACAATCGGACTCACCAAGCCCGCGAAATGAAAAACTTCCCGTTATGTTTTGAACACACCTCGTATATCGGTGTTCATTCTGTCTCCATTCAAAACCTGCTTGCCTATTAACTGTATACATTCACCTAATGCGCTTCAAATACGGATATTGCAAAACATGAAGGACTCTAAGATGAATTTAGAGAAATATTATGCCGAAATTGTTTTGAATTTCTTTTTTTATAGTTTAATACCATAATTATTGCAGAACAACACATTTATATCCTTAATATTCAACGGCCATCTTTCGACTACGAACAGTATTTAGTTTCCTCCCCTCCATTACATAGCCTAGGAGGACATTTTAAGTTTTTTGTAGTATATACAGAAAAAAATGTTAAACTGTCGACATAGCACCTCTCTATGATAATGTCATGGGTTTATCGCCATCTCTATCACTCGATTCTACATGTGCATCGGGAATATCACTCAAATGCTTTGCGCAGTTCATTAAGCCGCTATCGTTGCGTCGACTTTATCCTTCATATCGATCGGAAAAAGCTTTCTCAGTTTGTTTAGCACACACAAGCTCATAGGTCACAACATTGATCATTGATTAATGTGGTGTCCTATGAGCTGATCAAACTAGTCTACAAATTAAGGACACAGTGGTGACAGTGGACGTTTCACAGAGTCCACCTCGTCAACAGGCCTTGTTCTTGACACCGTACAATTTTTCACTGTCGACGCTGATATTAATATCGATGACGATATTGATACCCTAGCATAATTAGTGTTGGCGATATTGATATCGAGTCCGAAATTGACGTCGACATCGATCATGGTGCGGTAGGCGAAATTGATGTCGAGGGCGATCGATGCGTCATGTACATCGATATCGTCGATATTGATGTACATGTCGACATTGGCGTTGTGGGCGATATTGATCTCGAGTCCGATATTGATGTAAACATCGATGATGATGTCCTGGGCGATATTGATGTCGAGGCGATTTTAATGTACACGCTAATATTGATATCGATGGTGTCAGTGCCGATATTCACGTCGACGTCGATATGTCCCGGACGATATTGATGTCGCCGCCGATATTTACAGGTATATAAATACCTATTTTGAAATCGTCGTCGAAATTAAATTTGTGGGCTATACTGATGTCATCGCCATTGACATTTTCGACATTTGCAGCACCGGCATTGACATGTTCTCTGACATCGTCTACAACGACATGTCGAGGAAGAATGAACTGATTTCTTGACGTGATATCATAAAAACGATGACGCACAGCCATATTCACCATTATACGTGCGTGGCATAACTAAACCGTTCGAAATAGATGACAATCTTGCTGGCGTGAAAACTTGAGAATTTTCAAATTGGGTCATTTTCGTTATTGAGGAGGATTTCAATTTCGAACTGGAGCAGTTCTGTCTACGGGTTCACTTCTTCCATTGATTTTCTTTTTTTCTTGTTTTTTTTCTGTTCATTTCCGTTCTTTCATTCCGCTCCATTCAACGAGAATATTGATATTTTACTGTTTTTCATTTTGGTTTCCTTTTCAGTGCCAACCATGGTATTTTGATGTCATGGGTCGCGTTAAACTTGACCTCTGTTGAGCCGCGGATCCATTGAGAAGGCTTCCGCTGCGCTCCGCATACTTTGAAGAGAGCGCAATTCCGACGCAATGGCTTCTTTTCAAAACCTTGCTCCATAACACCGTACCAACACTGAATATTGACGCATCTTGAAACGTTTGCAAAAAGGCCTCAGATGTCGTGTGCCTCCCTTTGGGGATGATGAAGGATGAGTATTAATGAAGGAATATTTATCGCATGCAATATTCACATCACACCTTATCAAGGATCACCCCCAATGGATTAGATGCACCAATAGGAACGTTTTCCTTGAAAATAGTTGTTAATGTTTGTTGGTCCCCGAATCATGTTCAGCATTCATACATGTAACTAACAATTTGCCTCCTACGCCTCCATTCCTCGATTCAATCATTAATTCTTCATTCTTCATTAGTTCAATGTAAAAACAGTACTTGGGGGGGTTCGAAATTCAAATTAAGAATCTTCATAATTCTACAGCAGCCAATTCAAAGTTATGTAATCTACATCTACATTTTAAGCTTCAAGCCACGACTGGGACGTATGCCAGTGGCCTTTTTCTCTTGGATACACACCAGTTTAGAAATACTTTTAATTTTCACACACTTGGTCTGCCGTTGGTCATAAATAGTGTAATACTTGTTACTTTCCTACGTTTTATTATACGCGAATTTGAAAGTTGTAATTTGTTTTTAAGGATAAAATCAGAGTAATTGTAAATATATATATATATATATATATATATATATATATATATATACACATATATACATAAAAAACTTTGACAGCAACACACAATATGAGAACACATAAAAGGAACCCTCACACGAACAGGAGTTTGGAAATAACTTTGCAGCTTCCACATAAAATAACTTATTTATTTTCTACTAGTTTCGCTACACTGTAGCATCTTCAGGAACGTACAAAGACTCTTTTACGACTCTTTTCAAAGACTCTCAAAGAATCTTTGTACGTTCCTGAAGATGCTACAGTGTAGCGAAACTAGTAGAAAATAAATAAGTTATTTTATGTGGAAGCTGCAAAGTTATTTCCAAACTCCTGTTCGCAATGGATTTCCACAAAGTCTCGGCCTCAACCATCAGTCGAACCCTCACACGTTATTTCTTGATAATTTCGACGGAATTGAGCTCCGTCTGCCTCAGAAGATTAGTTAGGACTGACTGCTGAACTAATAAGGGGACCATGTGAGAGAGAGAGAGAAGGGAACGGGGGAAGGGGAGAGCGGTTGGTGGGGGAGGGGTGAAATAAAGGGTAGTGGAAGGGGAAAGGGAGAAGGGAGGCGAGAGGGGAGCGGAGATAGGATAGAAATAAGAGGGAGGATGTGGAAATAATTCCCAAACGGCAAAGAAAACAATTAGTTTATCCACAGATATTACAACATTCACGGCCCAGGTGTCAACTTGCAAAGTCATCATCAGGACTTAACAAGTCAAAATTCGGGCCAAGAATAACAAAATACATGCGGATGAACAAAATATCTTACTATCCCGTATGAAACAATTCCACACCTATCCACTTCAACCATCTACAATTAGTGAACGACATTGAGACCCGGATGTTGACAGGTTTTGCACAGCCATATAAATGCCATTTCCATCGTTTTTAATTGTATAGGGTTATCGGACGGGGGAAGGGATGCTAGAACGGAAACACTGTAACACTGGCTGAAGGGGGTGTTGTGGTGGGAGGCATGTTTTGGGATGGGAAGACCCGTGGCAGGCGCAAAAATATTTCCTTGACTGGGACTTGAACACCGGATCTTTCGACTTGCCGGCCCGATGCTCTAACCACTTGAGCTATCGAGGAAGCGTAATTTCTATTGAGATCTGCGGGTCTTTTAAGCAACCAAATGCCCCGAGTGCTGTTTCACCCAGCCCATTTTACCCTCTGCATCCTTCCCACATCCACATTTATAAAGTCTCCAATCTACGCATGTCCTCCTGCCTCAACAACCAAATTTTCAAGCCACACACATAGATTTGTGACTAATAAAAGCATTTGTATCATTAATTGCTCGCAAAGGAAGAGAACATACAGAGATCAAAGTGTATATATTATGAGCAATGGTATTGGAAATTTTTACTTTGGGGAGTTTAATTTTTTTCTTTTTAATTCACTCATTAACTGCTTAAACCGACCAAGGAAAATCGGCTAAGAAGATAAGTCTCCTCGCCATCCGCTTTCGACCATTAATGGAACGCATTGGTTTTTAACACCGCTTGTTTCCTTAAAAAAAATTGTGAACGCGTGAATGGAAATGTAAGGAATGAATGCCGAGGGGGAGGGCTGGGAATGTCTTAGAAGTAGTGTGTGTGAAGGGTGGGTTGGGAATGGAGGAGGGGGTTAAGAGAAGCGGAGCGTGAGATAAGACCTCGGAGACGGAGAAGAGATGGAAGAAGCCGGGAGCGACGCGAGCGAGGAGATGCGCTTTCGCTTCGTTTTTTTTGTTTCCCCGCCCATTCATTCGTCCCACCCCGTCTCTTCCCTCCCACCCACCCACGCCCCCTCCACCTTCCCCTTCGGAGTCCCGAGCTGCAGCAGCCCACGGTTGTCTTTACGATCTCTCGCCACAGAGGGAAGGAGAGAGAGAGAAAAAAGAGAGCGAGAGAAGAAGGCGGCAGAAGAAGTGTGGAGCTCCGCAGTACCATGGAGGCCGCCTCCTCGGGCCCGTCCAGGCCAACAAAGGGGGCGTATTCATGCCGCCGCTCCCTGCTGCTCTTCATAGTCATCATTTGTGCCTCTTCCCTGGTCCCGGAGGGCGTCCTCTGCGTCTCGTGGAAGGTAAGGAATGTTTCGAGATTCCCCTTGCCTCAGTATCAAAGAAAAACTACCCATTTGTCGGCACCACCGGGTTGGAGGAAAATGGGCACATGTGTGAGGGTATTATTAGGATATAGCGACGTAGGAGAGAGAAGCATCTTCCCGAGAATAATACCGATGATATTATATATATATTTATTTATTTATTCATACATGGAAATATGTATAAGGAAAAGAGATAAGAACACATATAAAGGATGAACACAAGGGAGGTGAGGAAGGCGGAATCGAGCTGATCCTGAACTTGAACCATGGAACTTTCGACTTGCTTGGCCGATGCTCTAGCCACCTGAGGTATCGAGTGAACGTAATTTACACTGAAAGTGCCAAGGAAATATTTTTACACTTGTGATCTGCTCAATTCCGCCTTCCCCACCTCTCTTGTGTTCGTCCTTTTTGTGTTACCTTCCCTTTGCCTTATACTCATATCTATTTCAATGTGAATGAATATTATGAACAAATTTTTGTTTTATATATTATATACATGGGTCGCGGTAGTCCAGGGGGTAGAGCGTTGGACTACTGACCGGAGGGTCCCGGGTTCGATTCCCGGGCAAGGTACTCTGGGCAACTGCAGCTCCACCCAAGCTATGTGATTTTTCGGGTATGAGATCTTCCTGGGAAACCAAAACCGGCAAAGGGAAAGGCACTGGCCCCCCTATCCTGATGTGTGAGTTTCACACGCCGTATATGAATTAGTACTGGGTGAACTCTACCATCACCTACCAAACCGACCTTCGGGTTGAATACCGTGTTGATATGTATACATATGCGAGGTAAAGACTGATGTGATTTGATGTAATGACCAATTAACATCACTTTTCCATATATTTAATAAGTCATCCTCCCATTTTCTGCAGTATCTTCACTAATTCAACTCAATCGAGCGTCTTATAGAAATATCCGAAAAAAATTCATTGCGATTGTACTACATTCATCTCGATATTCACATGTAAAGTGCCTCCGGCCAACGTTACCTGAAGAGGATACAACGCATCGAAATCTGATTTGACCATAAATGTTTATCAAATGGTAGAGTGCTATTATTTAGTCTTCCAGCTCCACCATACTATGCAGGAAACCACGCAATTCGTACGTAATAATGTGTTATATGCGCCTGGTATCCGGTTGTTGGGGCAAAGGAGTAACAACAGATTAGTGATCCTTTATATATGAATATGAAAATTAATAGAATAATATCGTTTTTTTTCGTACATTTTGAATTGAACGGAGAAAATTTGATTCGTTTAATAAACTTCGAGCAAAAAACAGGTAAATGGAGGGATATGCGACCTCTACACCTGTCTCAGACTGCTCAGGTATGACACAAAAACACCAAAATATAAAAAACTACTCCTAATAATGGATATATTTTTAGGTAGGTTGTGTCAGAACCTGATATCGAAAAATTTCCTGGATTTTTCTCTAGGTATAATTTGCCTAGGATAATGACCATCGGTACTAATCCCGAGACAAGAGTACCTTGTTTTCTTGCCTTTGGTACCAATGACTAACACAAGTGAGAACTCCTTTTATACATAACTCCTCTTTTTAACCACTTAGTGTCAGTACTTAGCTGATGATAAATATCTAGGGTTACTCTCTGCGTACTGGCACCTAGGATTATAACCCCAGGTACTGTTACTATGACATTGGCTGCTTGTGTTCTCGTCATATGCACCAATCCCTGTTGAAAATCCCTGCAGAACTCCTTGGGAGATATCCTGGACGCCTTGGAGAACGCGGACGACTACGAGGTGGTCACCCCGAGGCGCCTGCCCCCTGCCCCCATGGAGGATCAGCAACCGTCAGGGGTAGAGGGCGAGGACGGCGGGGCGGGAGCGGGTCGCTGGCGGCGGGAGGAGGCGGCCCCCCTTCGCGTCTACCTGCCCTCCTCCGCCTCGGGCCACCTGCTCATTGACCTGTGGCCTAGCGGCGACGTGGTAGCCAAGGGAGCGGAGGCCAGGTGGCCCAATGGGGACGTCGTGCCGCTGGGGCCCCTCGCATCCTGCCTCCACTCTGGTTCCGTCCGGGGACTGCCAGGTAAAAGCCATATAACTAAAGTGGCCAAACATCAAAGTTTGGCTTGAAGGGTGAAATACTTAACGTTATATTTGCCCAGGTATCATGTGAGAGAAGGAATGAATCTGAAGTCTGATTCAATTATTTAATCGGGATTTCCGGAACCCTAGTGCCACAGGATAGGTCAAGTAACAAGAAAATTGCTGAAAGTTC
This sequence comes from Hetaerina titia, assembly GCA_037158775.1. Taxonomy (NCBI): domain Eukaryota; kingdom Metazoa; phylum Arthropoda; class Insecta; order Odonata; family Calopterygidae; genus Hetaerina; species Hetaerina titia. The sequence goes on along the minus strand of CM073774.1, from coordinate 81,345,361 downwards.
TTAATCTCCCTTGGTCTCTCCATGCTTAGAGGTACTGCAATCCTAGATTTTGCATTTACCCTGTCGCATTTACCTTTTTCTCTTTACATTTTCTGAAAATTTCAGCAAAACTTTTAATCAGTTATACCTCTTTTTGGAAGTCTTCTAGACTAACTGAAGTATCCGGCTATCGTCAGTAGGATATCGGATTCAAATCCGGGGTGTAGCCAATAAACAACTAAATATAGTAATGCATGCGATGCAATTTCCCGGTTTCTAGAATTCAATGGGAAACGGAATACTGGAGCGTGTAAAACACCTATCATTCCTGCCCATTAAGTGTGAATTTCACACGTCCTATGGTATAAATACGAAGTGAGCTCTACCCTCCCCAATCACAGGCCAATCTCCGGGTTAATTTAAATTTCAAACCCTCTATCAACAAGGTTCTCACTCTGCTAAGTGTGTGGCAATCTGTAGAAATTAAAAAAAAATGAATTAATTCATTTCATCTTCTGTCAAATATACCTGCCGATCTAATTATAATTTGCTGATTGGTAGAGTCCATTTTGCGTTGACCTCCCCGATTACGTCATGCAAAATAGTAAATTTAAAGGTACGAGAGGGGGGGTACAATTCTTTTTTAATGTAAGAACTTTACAATAAAAACTAAACTTAAGAAATTTTAAAGTTAAGCTTTTGGGTTCAGAACGGGGAAATTCAAATTACGTCTCAAGAATGAAAGATAGCCTATCATCATCTCTATGAATCCAATTCGCTAAATTACCCAATCACGTGCGAGATCAAGTTCTTAAGCCTCCATTCACCTAAGATCATGGATGACACTTTCCAGTGCCACCAGTGACCAAAACACACAATACTTATATAAACACAGGAGTTATTCAACGTGGAGGCGGAGTTAATTTAACTCGTGAAGGAAAATTAATCTATTTGAAACAGTTAAATTACATATAATTAAATAGCAGGGATATAAATCCCTATCAACTCGCCTAAATCCATTTTTACGCATACATTTTCATTTTATTGCCGCTATTAGGACTTCAGTTGCTTCTACGGCTGATCATCTTCAACTACGAGTAGTATACGCTCTACCTATGCTCTGGATGACTTTCCTTGCACTTGATGCAATGTGAATGAGGCACTGACTTTTGTGTAGGTTTACGGTAAAGTTCAGTTCATAAGTTCTTCACATTCAGTGTAACACGCCCTTTCTACGTTGTGAAAGGGGATGTCTAAGCTAGTCGGCATATTCAGTAACTGATTTTGGTTCGAATAGCGCATGCCTCCTCTCAAAGTAAGCACCTCCCAGTTTTCAGTCAACTTTCGAGGTTGACTATCATGTACACCGGCGCAGTCGACTACTAAATGTCGCCCGGGTTATTGGCAGCGAATTCCATAGTCTGTTCAGAGTAAGCTGGTCGACACTCAGTAGGATAGGGAGCATAGTCTGGTGTAGTTTGATAATACTGGAGGTGATATTTATTCGGAGGCATTCACGAAAAATATTTTGGAGGGGAAATTTTTTAAAGGTAAGTGGATATAAGGGAAGCATAGTTTATATTCGCTCGCCCCAGTTTTCCCTCCAAATTCCCAAGCCTTGACGATCAACAAAACATTTGATTCATCTGAACAAAATTCAGTCACTACTTGTACGCATGGCGTATAAACCCCTTAAATTTACCCCTTTTCCTTATTTTATTTCCACTCTCTCTCTCGGGACATAATAGATCAGGTTATTGCGAACGATCTGCTCAGAGAACAAGGTTCCAATGATTTTGGTTCACCCACACAGGCTCACTGGTGGCATTGTCCACTTGCGGCGGCGGCCTGACCGGCCTCCTCCGCCTCCGGGAGAGGACCCTTCTGGTTAGACCCCTGGGCGGGGGTACGCCGGACCGCCAGGAACACCTCCTCTTTCGAGCCAGGGGAGCGAACCTCGGCAGAGACACGGAAGAGGGGGAGGTGGTCACGGGGGGGATATACCACCACGGTGGGAGTCGAGGGAGGGAAGAAGAGGCACCCCAAGCAGCCGCTGGAGGCGAAGGGGACGCGAGGACTCCGGAGGCGTCGGCCGTCGTGGCGGAAGATTCCTCCAAGGGGATCTCAGGGACGCTTCCCGAAGGGGGCGGCGGCGGTCGGGGTGGAAGTGGGGTGCCGACGGCGACGTGGTCGGGCGGGGTGCTGGAGGAGCCCCGTGGGAGGGTGGTCTTCGGGCAGGAGGAAGACGAAGAGGAGGAGTGGAGCGACGAGGAGTGGGAGGAGGAGGAGGCCGAAGAGGAATGGATGAGGGCCCGGAGGGACCTAGCCGAAGACAAGGAGGACGAGGTGGGCCACGCGGTGGACGAGTCTTCGGAGGAGGAACCCCTGGCCGGTGAGTGTCTCGCTAGGCCTGTGCGATATTTCTTTATTAATATAAAAGTGAATCGAAGCGGGGGCGATACGTATGGTTGGTTGGATTTTTTTGGGGAGGCGACCGACAGCTAAGATCATTTGCGCCATTAGGGATGAATGGGAAAGGATTGAGGGTGAAGAGAGACCCGGCGTCGGCATTAGCCTACTCTTGTCGAAAGGCCCCAAGGGGGTCCGCAGCTTAACGTCCCATCCGACGGACGTCGTACTCACTCAAAGTGCTCTCCACAAAGCACCTCAAGTGGGATCGGGATACCACTGAAAAGTATTTGTTGTCTCCAAGATTTGAACCCGGACCTTCGCGGTGGGAAGTCTGTACATTAGCCTCCGCATCATCCCGATCCCCCTCGATACATATGGGTTCGAAAATCAAACAGACAAAAAAAAGTCTGGTGTGCTTTTTCGCGTAATTGGTCTCAGTGCTCTTCAAGCTGTGGAACCGGCCGGACATCAGTTATCGCAAATCTTTGCGCGCCGACCGTGTAACGAAAGACCAACCGAGCGGAAATTTAAAGTGAACTTTTGCAACGTATTGCAAATGGGCCTGATTATTTGGACAGCGTCATAACTGGTGATGAAACCTGGGTTTTTGTATAAGACCCAGAAATAAAGCGCCAAGTTCTGAGTGGCACACCGACCAGTCCCCCAAGTCCAAAAAGGCAAGAATGAGCAAATCAAAAGTGAAAACAATGTTCATTGGTTTTTTCGACAGCAAAACAGTGGTCCATAAGGAGTTTTTTCCTCAAGGACAGACAGTTAACGCTACCTACTACATAAACATGCTGGAAAGACTCCGAAAAAAGGTCATCAGGACGAGAGGAGACATCTTCATAATCTAGATACGTCGTCATGTAGCCAGGAGATCTGTCCATCAAAGCCGTCTCGCGTAATGCATGAAATCCTAAACATCTAAAGGCCCAGAATCTTCGAATCCTCCGAGCTGACGGTGGTTATCTCCTTCCTGAACGACAATAACAATTCTAAAAAATTATCTTCTTCGTGTTCATAATCTTGCAATTACTAAGTCAACGCCGTCTAACTCGAACTTTGAATTGAGTCTTTCATTTCGCAATTCCGAGGTAAAATAACATTCGATGCCAAAATGATCGTAGAAATTAACTATTAAGTATTTCACTTTACTAAATTAAACTTTAATATATCATTTTGAATATTATCATAGAAATAACTAAGCCAATAGCAGAAGTGAACAATCGAGATTATACGAAAAATTAATATTATATTTCGAGTACGTACCTTGCAGTTACTCTCGATCTTGTACCTACGTATTGCTTTTTCGTTTCTTCCGCACCGTCGTAATAATTTTTGCATGCATATTTTTTTTCGGCGTCCGAGGTCAGGGGGTCGCAGGCCCGTCGTGGTGAGCGTTCCGCAGTCCGTCCCCGACCACCTGGGGGCAACCCTGGCTCAGCAGGCGCACTTGACCACGAGGTGGCTCAAGATGGCCATCGCCGTCGACCATACTGTCGTTAAGTTCCACGGAAGGGAGAACGCTGCCCAATACGTCTTGGCCCTCATGAACATTGTAAGTTCCTTTGCGTAAAAATATGTTTTATCACTAAGAACACATTCTCCGAGCAAAAGAAATTGCTCAATGTTATTACATGTAAATATTTCTTAAGACTAGTTCTTATCATAAGAGTAATGCTTAAGTACTCATATATGTATGTGGGCATATATATATATATATATATATATATATATATATATATATATATAGTTTCTTTTTGTGTGTTTCCTTGTTTTTGTTTGTGTTCGATAGTGTAGTGCCATCTTGGTGTATAGTGAGACTTTCTCCGAAATTGTTGTGTGTCTATATATATATATATATATATATATATATATATATATAACAGTGAAAGATAAGTGGGGTAAGTTAATAGTTAAACCAGGAAAAATCCAAGAGAGATGGAAGGAATATATAGAAACACTGTATGGTAAAGAACATAGGCCGACAGGGTTAGACATAGAAAAGGAACATGACGTAGAAGAAGATAGCTTAGGTCCAGGCATACTCGACGATGAAATAGAAAGGGCATTAAAGGAGATGAAAGCAAATAAGACCGTGGGGGTGGACAACATCACTGTAGAACTGTTGAAATGTTTAGGAAAATGCGGGAAGAAGGCCCTATATGAACTGATTCGTAGTATCTATGAAGAAGGAATCTGGCCGGAAGATTTTGTGAGATCGGTGTTATTTCCTATTCCAAAAAAGGCAAAGACCACGTCATGTGAGGATTACAGAACAATAAGTTTGATATCCCACGCAGCAAAAGTTATTCTCAGGACCATCAACAAAAGGATAGAGAGTAAGGCAAATGATTACTTAGGGGAGGATCAGTTTGGATTTAGGAAAGGAAGAGGTACGCGTGACGCCATTGCAGTAATGAGATCACTAATCGAGAGGAATATAGAATACAATCAGGACGTTTTTGCCTGTTTTGTAGATTTCGAAAAAGCGATTGATAGAGTGAATTGGGAAAAATTAATGCGTGTATTGCAGAAAATAGGAATGGATTGGAGGGACAGGAGACTGATCCGCAACCTGTACATATCTCAGACTGCTCAGGTGCAAATGGGGAACGGAGAGTCCGGATGGGCAGTGTTAGGAAGAGGTGTAAGGCAGGGTTGCCCATTGTCACCGGTACTGTTCAGCGTATATGTAGAGGAAATGATTAAAGGGGCATGGGAAGAACTGGAGGTAGGAATGAAAGTCGGAGGGGAATTTGTAAAACCGGTTAGGTTTGCTGATGACCAAGCATTAGTTGCTCAGTCAGCCAAGGGGTTGCAAGCATTGCTGAGTGAATTGGAGGTTCAGTGCGATAAATATGGGATGAGAATCAATATTAATAAAACAAAGGTTATGCGATTTTCCAGAAAGAAAAAGGCTAAGCTAAATATTAAAATAGGCGGGGAAAAAATAGAGCAGGTAGAACAGTTTACATATCTCGGAAGTGTTTTGGACCAATACGGCCAAAGTGGTAGGGACGTAAGGAGAAGAATTGCGCTAGGCAAGGAGGCTTTCTCAAGGAGGAGGGAGTTGATGACGGGGACGTTGAGTAGAGATGTTAAGACAAGACTCGTAAAAACTCTGATATGGAGCGTAGCTATGTATGGTGCGCAAGCGTGGTCACTGAAGCAGGAAGATAGACGTAGATTGGAGGCTTTTGAAATGTGGGTGTGGAGAAGAATGGAGAAGGTGAAATGGACCGAAAGGAAAATAAATGAGGAAGTACTGGAGATGGTGGGTGAGGAGAGGGGTTTGTTGAGAGAAATCCTATGGAGGCAGGAAAAATGGATGAAAGGCGTATTGAGCGGTAGTGGAATGTTGAAGAAGATAATAGAGGGGGAATGTTGGGCAAGCGAGGAAAGGGTAGGAACAGAATAGATAGATAGATAGATAAAGGTCTTTATTCTGGGTGAAATTGAGACCTTCAGGTCCCCTCTTCCATTTAACCCATAAGATAGGGATGTTGGATGGGATGAAGGGAGGAAAGAAGTACACAGAGATGAAGAGGGACCTGATGTAGTTTAGGTGGCTGGATTGGGTTTTTTTGGAGTTACAAAATATGTATTTGATCGTTGTGTCCATCCAAAAAACTACCTTAACCGGTAGATTACCTAATAATATATATATATATATATATATATATATATATAAATTCACTGATAGTCATAACAAACACAGAAACCAAAACACACAAAAGAGGGAAAACTCATGGAACAGAACTCTGTTCTGTTCCTAATTCCTCTTGAGAAAGGTGGTTGGACCACCGAAAATTCGAGAACCAGTGAGTTTTCCCTCTTTTGTGTGTTTTGGTTTTTGTGTTTGTTATGACTATCAGTGAATTTACATTACACGTTTGTGGGTTTTCCAAAAAGGTATATATATATATATATATATATATATATATATATATATATATATATATATATATATATATATATATTCTGATATATATATATATATATATATATATATTCTGATATATATATTCTGTATATATATATATATATATATATATATTCTATATATATATTCTGATTCTGATGACGACGGCCGTGCCATCGAAACGTAAATATCCAATGTAAGTGTCCTTCTTTTATGTTTCTATGTGTGTGGTGTTTGTTGTCTTAGTGTTTGTGTGTTTATATATATATATATATATATATATATAATATTTGGACGGTACAATAGAACACAAAACAAAATTAATAACACATAAAAGTACAATCACATTGTATATTGTTTGAGCTATCGGCCTTCTCTGAGGCCTTCTTCAGGTCTGACCTGAAGACCTCAGAGAAGGCTGGGGCCGGGGGGGTAAAAGGATTTTTGCACTCTGAAATTGTCTTAAGATTAATTACAGTGCCGTAAAGAAGGGACCTTATGGTCTTAATATCGCCCGAATTAAGACGTTTATCTATCCATAATTTAAATACCAGCAATGTTAAAAAATATTTTAATCCAATTTTACGTTAAAATTTCTTTTAAACTAAATAATTTAAGGTGGAGAAATGGAACATACGAGTATTTTTGCTGGCACAAATAATTCATAATAATAGTTTGCCGACCCCAGTGTGGGCGGGATACCGCCTCCGCCAGCTAACCCTGAGGTCGCGGGTTCGATTCCCGCCTACCTGGGTTTTCCTTCACTTAGGACTTAGACTTGGGTGTTTATATGTTTTTGCTATAATTTTCAAGCTTAAAAATCAGACGTTGTGGTCGAAAAATGGCTCTTTTCGTATTAATGATAAATGCATTTGGTTATTCTATCAGTTATTTCCTTGTGTCTCTTAATTTACAACCTATTTATTCCTAAGGTTTAGTCATATGACAATGCTAAGTTAAATTTGTTCAAAAAAATTTGAACTTTGAAAATGGAGTTGTAACATTTACGATTATTCATTTCCAGGTTAGTGCAATTTACAAGGATCCCTCATTGGACTCCAACCTGCGAATCGTTATTGTTCGTATGATATTTTACGACAAGGAGAAGGAAGGACAGGTAAATCTTTTTGTGTTAGAGATTTGACTTGATTATTCAATCAATGTTCATGTATCCTTCGTTTTCAAAATGTTCTCTTATTTCCGATGTTCGTTTGCGCTCCTCAATAGGGGGTCCATAGTGACTTCAATGTTGATATGTTGACACAGACTAAGATGTCATCGACATAATCACGGGCGACACTAATTTATGTGTCGATATTCATGCCAATTTTGACATTAATCCCGATGTGTCATTTATTTCGAGGTTGATTTTATTGTCAAATTCGATTCTGATGTCGAGGTCTAAATCGATTTGGTTATCGAAGTAGACATACGAGACACCTTCTGTTACGAAAAATTTCATAAATGCGAGAAAAAACGGATCTGAATGTACTGGAGGTCTACAACACATTTTATTCACATTAATGAATTGCGCCTAAGGGTCGAGGGATTCGATTTTCTTCAATAAGGATGCCTAATATCTGTCAGGCTTGCTAAAGGCAAAGCATATCTTACAAAAATATGACCTGCGATACACAATATAGTATATTAAAGAATACGTCTAGTTTCGTCCCGTCTCAAACCTTGGAAATCGTTTTGGGATGAGTTTTGAAAAGTACACCATTCGAAGTTGTTCTAAGTTCTTCTGGAGTACTTTCATCTGTGGTGGGTTATCAGGAGATTTAAAGCAAACGAGGAGTTAACAGTTGGACAGATTGGTCAGTGTCACCGCGTTATTGAATGCTGATTGATATGTGATCCTATATCAGAGAGTTTCAGGGATCTAAGTCTATATTTAATTCACACGAAAACCATAAAGGTGTAAAACGACATATTTGTTCCATATTTAACGATTGCACCTAAGAATCGAGTAATTTTTGGAGTAATCAGCAGTATATAAAAATCATAACCATAAACACATTAATCAACCCAAAGGTCGGTTTAGTAGGTGATGGTAGAGTTCACCCAGTGGCAATCCCTATATGGCGTGTGAAATTCACACATCAGGATAGGGCGGCCAGTTCCTTTCCCTGTGCCGGTTATGGTTTCTCTGGAAGATCTGATACCCGAAATATCACATAGCTTGGATGGAGCTAAGGGTGCCCAGAGAGGTTTGCCCGGAACCCGTGCCCTCCGGTCAGTAGTCCAACGCTCTATCCCTGTACTACCATGACCCCAGCAGCTCGTATATATAAGTTAAATTTATTAAACTCCTTATTTCAAAAGTTTTTCCACCAATGTCTGTCTCCCCAAATGTCTCCGATAGCATTTATTGTAATAAACTCAACAAATGCATATATATATCTGTGTGTGTATATATAAAAAAAAACCATAAACACAGTAATCAACCCGAAGGTCGGTGATGGTAGAGCTCACCCATGTACCAAGCCCTATACGGCGTTTGAATATTCACACATCAGGGTAGGGGGGCCAGTTCCTTTCCCTGTGCCGGTTTTCCCAGGAAGATCTGGTACCCGAAAAATCAACTAGCTTGGGTGGAGCTGCAGGTGCCCAAAGTGCCTTGCCCGGGAATCGAACTCGGGACCCTCCGGTCAGCAGTCCAACGCTCTACCCGCTAGACCACCGCGACCCGCGTGTGTATATATATATATATATGTATATAAATATATTGACTATTTTATGTCACACTCAAAGTAGGTAATCTAGTATATCGTCAAATTACGGAGTAACGGAATTGTTTCAGTCGGAAGTTACTTTATTCTTGACCTCGCCATGACTCTCTCTCTCTTTCTCTTCGGGTCAGGTGGAAGAGGGCAACCCAAAGCAGTCCCTGGAGCACGTGAATGCGTGGAACGAGAACCTCTTGAAGGCAATAGCGATCGAGAAAGGAGTGGCGGGTACCCGGCACGACGTGGCCGTTTGGCTGACCCGCCTCGACCTCGGCGGGCCCTCAGGGTACGCCCCGGTCTCCGGCGCGTGCGACCCCGCCAGGAGCTGCGCCCTCAACAGAGACGAGGGTCTCTCCAGCGCCTTCATCATCGCCCACGAGGTGGGGCACGTGTGAGTCGCGCTCTGACCTTAGCACACGCACGTGGGAAAATACACCGAGGCCTGATCGAGGCACATTTGCATTACGATTAGGAGGACGCAATCAATCATTGTCGCCATCAGTGTTTAAATTGTTAGGTCGGTTTCCTGTAGTCCTCCATTCCTCACTATTAAGTGTTAATTCCCCCTCACCCCGATGATTTATCCTTTGTTTTACGTTTTCCTTATTATTTTGTTTGATGTGCTTGTCTCATGGTCTTTCTTTGAGGGATCTTCCCTTCGGTATTCCCTTCTGTTATGTTTCTAATTAATCTATAATGCCTCAAGATTTGTTCAATCCATGCAGTTCTTCTTTGCCGTTGTATTCTCAATATGGTAATTTCCTCTTCTGCTCTTCTATATATGCATTTCCTCGTTCCTCTCTTGTTCTGCCCATTTAATATTCATCATTCTCATTCTGCACCATGTTTAGAAGTCTTCTATTCTTCGCTGGTCTACGTTTTCAATGTTCAATGTCTTTGATCCTTAGAGTATCATGCTCCATACGAACGTTTATACAAAATGCTTCCGCTTTTCCAACCTAAGGTTCTTTCAACATAATAGTTTGCCTCTTCTCCACGGACGGCTTTTTAGCCCGGGCTTATTTTTCGCTTAACGTCGAATACGTTCGAATAATATTCAAGGTCTCGCCATTGTCGTTCCTTGATAATACTGTCATTGTGACGTCATAGTAATCAGTATTTAAATCTATTATAAATGAAATTCAATCATTCGTTGGATGTCATGACGTCAAAATGTCGTCATTGGTGGGTTTTATTGCTGAAGGCATCATTATTTTGTCATATTTTCGTTGCTTCTTGACGCTATTGGCAAATAAACTTGAGGGTAAGAGGTTTTTAGAAAAACGTGACGGCCAAGCTTCACGTTAAAAATAGGTAGCCAAACTAGAATAGGTATAAACATTTCCCTACGTATCTTGGAAGCGTTTTAGATAAAGATTAAGTTAGGAAAGCAGGATCTTATGATATTTTATTTCATACATTCAGGGTATAAAAGGGGTGAGTCATTGTCCGCCATACTAGTTCAATCCAAATACTAATTACGAGAATATTGCACCATTTGGTTGATGATGATGGTTTTTATATGATATTTTGTTATTTTTAGCGATGACGTAACCTGGAACGCCTTGGTCTGTAGCTGAGATCAATCTAACCACTGATCTACCAAGGTCTGAGATACCACGGAATGAAACCTATCCAACTGTTGGGCCCATAGTACGATGCTTGAAAACGTTCCTATTCACTACATTAAGGGTGAATAATTAACTCAAAGTTATTTTTCAAATATTAAATAGGCCCAAAGCTTACGGCACCACTGCTCTCAGTGATTCTGAGCTTAGAGAGCTTCAACTTAACCCAAGGTGTGTGACTTTTCAGTTTCCAGAATAATTAGTCCGACTTTTGATTTGATAAATGAGATCAGAGTTCACCCAGTGCTAAGCTCCATATGGAGTGTGGAATTTGTACGAAAACAGAGTAATGAGGGGTAGTTCCTTTCACTGCTCCACTGGTGATTTATTTCACTGGGAGATCTGTTATCATAAAAATCACACAGCTTATGTGAAGCTAAAGCTGACTCGAGTCCTCAATCCCTGGAATCGAACCTGAGTCCTCCGGTCAGAAGCCCAGGGCTCTACCTACTGGGCTACCATTATCACCGCTTTTTAGAGTAAATAACATGAGATATAACAGCAAAGTAATGATGAAGTATTATCGGGTTTTACACTAGGTTTTGTTCTAGTAAATTAGCCACTCTACCATCCCGATTCCCAAAGTTTTCCTGAAAGAGCAGTTAAGACAAGGAGACATTGCCTGAAATGAAGTCACCAAGTATCAGTTGAATTCATCTACATGTACGTATTGAAAGGGTGCAATAAAAAAGTACTAGTTGGTGTAAATTGCAAAAATCATATACCTTCGGCGTAACACTCTCAAATAAAGTGTAGGAAGACCTCATGTGAACGTAAATCTTAATTTCGTAAAACGGATATTAATGGTACTCCAGTTCATTAAAACTGAGAAATGTCCATTGTCTGCGGTTTCTCGTCAGGTTGGGCATGACCCATGACGGTGACCTGTCTGCTGGAAATGATTGCGGCGCGGAGGCTCAGGAGGGCAGCGTTATGGCACCCATGGTGGCCGCGGCCTTCAATCGATTCCACTGGTCGCCCTGCTCGCGCGAGGAATTTCACTCCAAAGCCCCGTAAGTATGGCCAAGAGAGTCATCGGTGTCCAATTTCCACTCATTCTTTGAAGTCCCATCAGAAAAAATATAAGGTGCTCTTCAATCTTCATCTGCGCACATGTGCGCAGAGCAGAAATGCGCACCTAGTGTTGAAATTGCTTTCATTGCTCAGATAACAATGTACTTTAAAATAAGATCAAAACTTAGTTTCCAGGTAGCTCATCTCATTAGTAACAAGTTAGTGCCATACTCTGCGTCTCCTTCACAAATTCCCCCTGTCAGAGACCTTCAAGTCTGACCTGAAGAAGGTCTAAGAGAAGGTCGAAAGCTCAAACTTTCTAAAATGTGAGTGTCCTTTTACGTGTTATCTGTTTTATGTTTGTGTTGCATTGGGCCGTCCTAATGTAATATCTCGAGAGTACCTCTATATCGTCTATATATTTATATACGAGATACAAGGAAAAAGGGATAGGAACACATATAAAGGACGAACACAGTAGAGAAGGGGAGGAGAGGAATCGAGCAGATCACAAGCGCAAAAATATTTCCTTGACCGGGACTTGAACACCGGATCTTTCGACTTGCCGGTGCTCCAACTGCTTGAGCTATCGAGGAAACTTAATGTACACTGAAATCTGCGGGGGTTTATGCAACCAAGTGCCTCAATTATTTGGCCAAGAGATGGCATTAGGGAGTTGTTTCACCCACCAAAGGAGAAATAGACGACACACAAGAAGAAAGGGCAATAAGAAAGCAATCATACAGCGACATAAAGGATAGGAACAGTGCGTTTCGTGGTATGCATAGTCAGATACACATTCAAACACGAAAACCAGCCTAAAGGCCAACAAAAATTCATTCACACGGAAATAGATATAAGGAAAAAGAAATGGATTTTTTTTCAAATGGAAGTTTTCATTGACATTGAAATAGATATAACGAAATTATCACGAGTGGGGAGGGGAAGCTGACGAATACCATTAGAAATGAATGTGGTCTCAATAAATGGTGTCACTCATTTTTTCAGTTGGACGGGAATACACATTTACGATTTAACACATTTTCACGGAAACCATAAAAGACAATCGTCATCTAAAGTCGGGTTACAATGCTGCAATTCCTTCATCATTACATCAACGACATCAATTGAGGAACTTTCACCTGAGAAACCATATTATTCGTCTGAGGATTCCTCGTATCAGATCTTTTCCCATAATTCCTTCCTACCAAATTGTTGCTTTAACTTCGTTCCCACCGCAATAAAGTTGCCACTGTATGTAGGTTACCAGGGTATGTCAACATTTTAAAAATCATTAATCATGTTCTGCTTTGTCGAATATTTCCATACCGCCATGGTGAAGACTCAACATGGCGGTCATGGTATTGGCGGGAATGAGATTCATGAACCTTCGTTCCACCGCAGGCAGTGGACTTGCTTGGACGACCCGCCACCCCACTCAACCAACGCGACCGTCCTAGGGTCCTCACTGCACGCGGCCTTCTCCATGGACGAGCAGTGCCGCCTCGAGTTCGGTGACGGGTGAGTTTGTCACAAGCTGAAATCTTAAAATAGTTAAGATTTAAAACCTTCTTCTAAATGGGGTCCACTAAGTCCCATCTGGGTTCCTGGAGGGTCCTCAAATGAAGATATTAAACCTAATTTAAGAAGATTGAAATTGCATAGATCCTGAAATTATTTTTTGGGATTAATAATTGCACTAATCAGGCACGTGGTAGACCAGCCGAAAGAGCACCGGGCTAATGATCGGTGGGCCCGGGTTTGATTTTCGGGCAGCCTCTCTGCGTACACTCAACTTCATCCAAGCTTTCGAGTACCAGAACTTCAAGGGAAGCCATAGAGAAAGGATCTCGTCATACTTATTATCTCGATGTGTGAATTTCACACGTCGTTTGGCTTAATACGTGTTAGTTGAACTCTATCCTTACTTATTAAACTGACCTTCCGACTACTTACTGTGATTACAACATAAATTATTGTTTATAGAACAGATTTTATCCTCCAAAAATGTCACATTAAAATTACAAATTTCAACAAACAACTCAATTTCGGTTTGAATAATCCTCCCCCAAACTTTGTAGGAATCCGTTAGATATTGATCCCACCTCTTCATAAGATTTTATTATAATTTATGTGAAACTACAAATTAATGCCTAAATTGGTCAAATCAATCTTTTCCTTCAAATACATCTACTCAGTACCCCGCAAGCCGCCGCAAGGGCGGGTGGGGGGTGTTAGGGCAAAGTAAAGCGCATACAGTGATGACTAACGCGTGTTTCACTACAGTAACTGATACGTTTTTCGTCCTGAAAACGATTGTTTAAGATGAAGCTCGGAAGACATTTTTTTACGTTTTCGAATGCACGAAGGGAAATAAAACACACACTTTTCTAAAATTTTAATTGACTCATGAAACCACAGTTATCCACCCAGAGTTCACCCAGTTCTAAACCCAACGACGTGTGAACTTCACACATCAGGATAATAAGGGGGGCCTAGGTTTCCTATTCCCTGTACCGTCTGTGTTCTTCATTTGTTTTATGTAGCGATAACAAAACGAATATCAATAACGTATTTTCATTTTATTCATTTATGTACCCTGCAAGCCACCGCTAGGGTGTGTGACAGGGGGTAAATAAACACCAGAATAATTTTTACCTGAACATGACCCTACCGCGGTCGGACAATGTTATTATGATCCCTTATAGTTCGTGGAAAAAATGACATCTTGAATCCATCTGTTCTACGCTTAATCTCGCTAATTTTATTGACATGATCTCTCCTATCGTAGTACGATGGGGGTAATGTAATACACTTTCAACATTACTGCTAAAGAGATCTCCTTCCAGTTTATGCAATAGCTTCGATCTGTAATTTAACCTTCGCTTCATTGAGTGATTCTCAGCCTAGCTGCTCCAATATGTTGGATACGCTACTAATTTTATCATAACATCGTTTTAAAAATCTGAAACGTGTGGGAGGAAAAGAAGAAATCACCGGTGCATTCAAAAACTTTGTCTTGTTGACGTAAGCAATTAATTCACTCAGATATAGGATAGAAATAAAATTTAAAAAAGGATTGAATATTTTCTAAGGAGGAAACAGCATGTTTCGAAATATCACCCTCAAATTAGGTACCTTTAAAGGACATTTTCGTCATGAAAACAGACTCTTATTCTTTTGCAGCTACACGTTGTGCCACAGCTTCGAGCTTCCCGACCCTTGCACTCATCTGTGGTGCAGTCACCACTCTTCACCCCTCGTCTGCAAGACGAAGAAGGGTCCGCCACTCGAAGGCACCGAATGCGGCTATGAAAAGGTACATGGGAACCCGAGGCGTTGTGATAAGACGCCGAAGAAAGTGTTTCATCCTTTGTTACTTCTGTTTATAAGTCGACTGACCCCCCAGGGAGTCTAAAAAATCTTACCAAATCATCTTTGAACAGAATTAAGAGTATGTATTCATCAAAAAGTTTAATAAGTTAGCTTTTCACGCAAGTCCACTCGTAATTCTCTTATAAAACATATTTCCTCGGTACTTAGCCCAGTACTGAGTTCAGGATACTTTCAATCACAACTTTTTGAAAGAGGAATCGCATTCGATTAATGAATTCTATTCAGTTCTCAGTGCTGAAAATAGAAACAAACACGATGAATAGGATAGTTGGAGGCGTCACGTTGTGGAAACGATTCATGCTGGAAAAGAAATGACTTTGTTCTTCCATATACATTTTGTTATGCACGACCGTTTTCGACCCACAAATGATGATGATTTACTTAGGTGTTAACTTACCTGAAGATGACTTTGTAAGTCGAAAACTAGGTCGTGCATAATAAAACGTATGTGGAAGAACACAAATATTTCTGATTCTTGAATCCAACGACCAATCACACATTAGCAGAGACATTTCATGAGGCTACCGATTGTTGCGTTGGAATCAGCATTACTTGTTGATCATACCTGATGCCGTTTCGATCAACATGAAACAAAATCGTTTGCGCGTGCGCAAAAACGAAATTCGAAAGGAGAGTTAGGTCTTGCCTAAGGGCTCGTTCGAGACTTTGTAACGCTTGATCAGAGTAAAAACTTAATTTAATTTGTGTTATGAGTTTTGGTATTTTGATTTTTAAGAGTTAAAAATATCTTTTCACGTTATCTTGAGATATATTAGTGATTTAAGTCACAATATTTTCAAATTTCTCTTATCATAAAGGGATTTTAATATGTTATTTTCATTCATGTCAGATAATGATAGATTTTGTCGAGTATTAGTTTTCAAAGAGCCAATGCATAATTTTCATAGTAAGATAAAGCAGAAAGCATGCCTGTATGTTTTCGGAATAACTTCCGAAATGAATTTGTGAAATAATATGTGGTACTTGATTTTTACAAGTACTGAATATCGCTTCTTCCCCAAGTAATCAAACATCTCCTTAGCAACGGTGAGTAAACTTTTACATTACGCCTATCAAATTGAACGTAGTTTATGCAGTTTTAAGTAATATAATGTACACCCTTAGAAATTACAATTATTATCATAACACATCATGTTTTAATAATGACAAATCTATTTTTTCTTAATTTGGATGAAATAAATTAGAAGAGTATTTATATTCAAATATAAATAGTTACCATAACAACTTAAGTAATTGTCGGCGCGCACCTGATGTATCTGTCCAAATTTCCTGTATGTTTAGTGGTGTGTCAACGGATTCTGTGAGACCGTGGATCGCAAATCGGGGACGAATAAATCCGTGGTACGGTATAATGCCCGGGATGGCGGTTGGAGTTCTTGGTCGGACTGGGGACCTTGCTCGAGGTCCTGCGGTCACGGGGTCACCTTCCGGATTAGAACATGCGACAACCCGAGGTGAGTGGAGCATTCAGTGTCAAAGCGATTAATCTATGGCGATAAATAATTCTTCACCTAAGAACGAAAGCCATTGTTTTGCGAATGCTATTGTAGAGTAGTAATGGTTGAAATATGTAATGTGTACAGACTTATTGACCAGTATATTGGGAAATTAATGGGTTTGAGACTATTGGTTGGCAACGAATTTTGTTTACCCCTTCTAATGCAGAGTTTAAAACTTCATCTTCATCTTTCTGGTGAGATTTACTTCAAAGTTTATTTTTTCTGTTTTGCGTATTTTCATTAAGCACCAAGTCCCTCAAAAGAGTCAATAATATTTAAAAGATTCAATGGAGTCCAAACCAATCCTACGATGTTTGGGGTCTTAATGATTTGGAGTCTACTATTATAATATATAATTCTGGTAGTATTTTTCTGTTCTAATCGACCATTATTTGATTGATAACCTTAAAAAAAATTTATTCTCTCTATTATTTTAACAGTAGTCTACAATAGAGGTAGATTTTTCCTTACACACTACATCACAATATTAATTTTTGTAATTCCAAATATTTAATTGATACCACCCTTCGTTCCTTTCAAAAAGCTTCCATCTTTTTTCCCTCTACCTTGATTAAACAACAATCTCCCTTTAATATTAGTCTTTGCACATAAATCACCAAACAATATACGACCTGCATCTACCTTTTCCTACCTACTTTCAATTTCTCCCAACAGTCATTTCAAATTTTCAGCCATGCCTGGCAAGATTTAATTGTTGTTTAATATTATCTGCTGGTAAAATGGGACATTTTACTGGAGAGTGAATTTGACGAGTAGCGTTCCTTCTCTCTCCCCTCGTACATCAAAGGCCTGAGTTCGGCGGCTCGGAGTGCGCTGGAAGCAGCGAGGAGTTCGACGTTTGCGGTGCTGGCAAGTGCCCTCACACGCGGGACTTCAGGGCGGAGCAGTGCGCCAAGCTCACTGCTCTCATCCTCATGGAGAGACGGCTGGCGAGCCTCACATGGCTTCCCCACGAGTTGGAACCAGGTGTGTGGAATATTCAACCTACCCATCTAACCCATTCTACACCACAGCCTCTCCACAGCGTCCTCAGTTTTGCCGAAACTTTCCAAATTCACAGTGTGGTGGCAAATTAGGGCAGGCGACCGATAGCCGAAGTCATTTTCACCGTTAGGTGATTATTATTTTTTAGTCTACCGTTTAAGAGAGGTTTTTGATGCTCATTAATCTAGGTTACAGGTTACAGATAGGTCTCCCATCTCTCCAATATACGCCTATTTTCTGAAATACATAAAAAACATTTTAGTGGATCTGTACCTGATAGTCCACGGAGGAACATCAATGTCCTCCTTCTGTTTCAAATATTTAGATTCGTTTCCTTCAAGATTGGTGTTGCATGTGGAGGCGTTGGGTTGTTTAGAGGATCGAAGCCATCACTTGTGATCAAAATGTCGAACATTCTTCTCATTTCAGTAACTCACAAGTGCCAATTGGCCTGCGTCAGCAAGGAAACGGGCGAGGTTTACGCCAGCGGAGAGAATTTGATCGACGGGACCCCTTGCTCCTACGATCTGGACTCTGGAATCTGCGTCCAGGTGGGTGTGACTGACGCGACAACAGTTAACCGGCCTCTTGAGGGCATGCCTTCACGCAGCCCACGGGTGCCTCCAACGACCATTCCGCCAAACTTAGGTCGAAAGACCTACCCTGCTCCCCCCAGGATACATACGGAATGGTTGATTGTCGTTGCGGACGCGAACGTGTATTGATTCTGTCAATCGATGTGAGTGCATTCATTTATTCGTCGTACATCAAGATACCAACAAAGAGAAAACTTTGCCATTCCTCAGATATGCATTTTTTCCACTCCAAATGTCTCGCTGTGATAGAAAAAAAGGTGACTTTACTCCGTATACGTTTCACAATTATTGATGCGTTTCTCAGTTTAAAAATTAAATCGATCTGTTGACTATTTTCTGCCCAAAAATGTGGTTTTTTAATTAAATAAGTCAATAAGTACACCATCTAGAACTAATTCCAAACCCATATCAATTTGACATTCATCCCATGCACGTTAAACTTTGACAGAAAGGCTCAGTCAATTATATTTCAGCAATATGTGCAGAATCGCCAATCCATAACATATAAAAGATTCTCTCATATTCGAAATGGACGAGATGCACCTGACCAATTGCTACTGAATGTCGGCCAGGTTATCCTGAACGGAGGATGAAATTGGAACATCATAATATTTAATTCTCCAATGCGACAGTTTACGGAGGCATTTAAAAAGTTTAAAAAAATGAAATATTTTTTCAGGTTCATAGAAAGTGTTTCTTTCCTTGTGCACGTATGAACGAATTCTGATATGTTACTCGTGAAAGTATTGAGTTAGAAATCCAGGTATTATGAAAATTTTACCTAAGAACCCTACAAAGTTTGTTCGCTGTTCATTGGAAGATGTAATAACACCTCGTCGCTCGTTACTTCTCCAGTGATTCTTTCTCTAAAGATAGTATATTTTTTTAATAAATAAAATGTTTAACATGTTTATGCCTTAATTTAAATATACAGGGAACCTAGCTACGGCCATGAATCAATGTAAACAATTTGTTTATTTATTTATTTGTTTACATGTTTATGTCTGTTGCTGATATATTAATAAATCAATAATATTCAAGCCATGAAGATCAACCCCAGTTTAATATTTTTGTTGTGGTAGAAAAATATATATTCACGCCTTCCCATGTTATTTCCTACATTATTCTAAGCGATACAAAAAGGGTACATTGTTAAAGATGGTCTATGACCCAGAGGATTTTTTGGGTTGTCGTCACACACGACGTTCAACCTTCTTTTGCCTGTCAACCCTCAGAAGGCATATTTACATCCGATTTACCCATGGGGTTATCACCATAAGTTGCCTTGAGCATGCCATTAGTCTCTTTTCCGGTTTTGTCCAGTTTCACACAAAATGTGATGGTGTAGCCCTGTTCCTAAAACCAGTTCATGACGGAGCATAATGAGGGCACGTTTTAGAGGTTTCGCAAAACGAACAATCCGCATTCCGCATAGGCTGGGAGCCAACTACCACCGGCCTCCAGCCCTTATTGAGACCCCCCTCCCTCGAACCCAGCAAGAGAAACAGTCGCCTGTCCGTCCATCCAGGAAAAAATAAGTCCTACCACTTTTGGGACAAACTTTCTATCCTCGTTAATCAGGAGCACTAGAAACAACCATTGGTAATGCTAAATTAAATTATATTCAAGTTGTCTATGAAAATAGTGTCTTAATCAAAAGATACTCCTGGAGATGGACAAACTCGAACCAAACTTATTAACTCTTCGTTCCATTCAAGGGTCATTGTCAAGACATGGGATGTGATGGTATGCTGGACTCGGAGGTGAAGGAAGACTACTGTGGAAGATGCGGGGGGAATGGTTCTTCCTGCCAGAACGTCACGCTGACCTTCAAGCGCCTCCTGAGAAGGCGTGGGTATACGGTATACACTCCTGTATAGGTCGTCCATTAAAATCAAAGTTTCGTTAAAATTTAGTCAAAGATCGACCTATACACGAAAAAGGTACCGATATTAAGTTAAGAGAGTTGTTATTTGAGATATGAGGTAATCTTCTACAAGCTTTTCGAAATTTATTGCCATCATTCCCAAGTAGTAATAACGTTGTAGCTATGAATTTTCATACCACAAAAACTACCGCCGGTATTGCTGCCATCTTGTCGCAGTACGACGGTAAAATCAAACAATTGTGGTAGTACCATTTGGGTAGTGCGCGCGACAATAGCGTTGAATTTCGGAACTCACTCAAAATTCAGCTATCGATCAGAAAGAAATACCGATTATTTACCACTTGATGACTATCGTTGAAAGCGTTAAATTTTATTTTTGGTTCTAAATGCATGAGAACATGTTTTTAACAAACTTTCACGAGTTACGACTTATCGAAATTAATCCATTAACTTAGCAGCCTTTAATAATACTAACTTAATAAAACTAGTATCGGCCTATACTTGAGATACGTAAAAAAACTAAGAAAATGAGTAAAACATTGGAAATCGAGATTTATCTATGCAAGAGAACGTGTATATATGATAATTCATTTTGCACAATTTTTTCTGTACCAGGACCAGGTCTTTACATTATGAGATTCGCGAATAACCCTGTTCATAAATAAATATCAATGAGGAGTGATCACCCACAATTTCCTGATTTTAAGGAAACAGGTATCCGAGGGCAACATATTTTGACGACTCTGCCAATAAATTTTTAAGACAAGATCTAGTCTCTCAGATCGTATTGGAAACAAAACGCATAGTTGGAATAGGAAATAAATAGCATTTCGATGGTAGTACAGAATTAGAAATTATTATTATTAATCCACATGTGCTTATAGACAGTGTCAGGTGGCACAAAAGTCCCAAATAATCACAAAGGTAAAATCAGCCATCAAACAAAAGAACGCTTAGGGAACTTCAAAACACAAAGTCTCTTTCACAAAGCAAGAAAATCCCCATCTCATAAACATTAATCAATCAGCAAGAAAAAAAGATAAAGTTAAAAAAAAATACGCTGCTGCATATAATTTTACACCACACATCAATCAAATTGTTACATTTATTCCTTACATCTTTTCTTAAAATTATGCACTCTGTTAGGAAAGGGCTCAAATGTTTTTTCAGTTAAGGGGTTCCAATCAACAATTGTTTTATTTGGAAAAGATAATTTTTTATGCGTTCTTTGTGCCCAGCATTTTATGATAGAGGATCCTAAAATCTGCCCAAGCTTTCTTTGTACCTTTTCCAGTTTTGTGCTTTGTCCTTCTTCAGGAGGGCTGCACACTAGAGATGCGTTCTTTGGTCAGGGTAAAAATTAGTCTTATTTTAGACAGGGTAAAAAGTAGTCTTACAGTACAGGGTTGGATGGTCGGGGGTAAAAAAAAAGCCAACGACACCCGGTGTTCCCAGGCGGTCACCCATCCAAGTACTATCCGGGCCCGACGCTGCTTAACTTTGATGATCGGACGAGAACCGGTGTATTCAGCGTGGTATGGTCATTGGCGAAAGGGGGATTGACGTAGGCTGTAGTAATTTCATTTATCGCAACATTTTTCGACTTCATGTAATTGGTTTTCGCCCATTCATTAAAATATTTTTTTATGCGTGTCATTACTTGCATCAATAACATTTAGGATCTATGGGATATAATGTTAATTATAGGTACTAGAAAAGGTTCAGAGAAAAAACCGTATTTGCTAAAATGAGAAAGTAAACGTGACGGGTTGGAAGAAAGAATTTGGGAACCTTTTGGTTCACGAAGAGAGCAAGTTTTTGGTCTTTCAGAAAGTTCCAGGACGCCGTGAAAAACTTCTTTTCTTTCTCCAGGTCTGACAAGGGTAGCAGTCCTTCCCAGTGGCGCTCGGAACATCAAAATTGAGGCTCATTCAGAATTGATGGACCCTCCAGTCACATTCCTAGTCCTCAGGGATCGCCGAAAGAGGGCTTTCGCCTTGACCGGGCAAGAAAACTGCATCCAACGGTAGGTTGGATCCTAGAATACAAATAGATGGATAGAAAGATAAAGTGTAAATATTTTTTAGGACCAAGTCCTGTGAGAACAAAGCAAGTACAGGCAATTAATTTGCTATGATGGTTGTATTATTGGAGATGTTTAGTAAACAATTACCATAGCAACATTTATTATATAATCAGGCAGCTTCATTATTCATTGGTTGAAGAAATCAATGAAATAAAATACAAATGTAGTAGGAACTAGATACTTATTGAATACGCTGAAACATAGAAGCAATATTCATTTCCGCAGAAACAAACTTTTCATGTAGGAACTGAAATAATGAAAATATGACTTTGCGGTTAACTGGATTACATATAGTATATAATGTACCGAGGAAGCAAGGCACAGATCCAATAGGCTCTTAGAATAACCGTGAAATAGGAGGAAATGTAGAATAAAAAATTTTACTACGATTAGCTACGTAAAACATTGCATCATTCCTTCTTTTTTATTGTATGGCGATGAAATAATGCATCGATAATTTATCCATTCCCATATAATTTGAATCTGCCTCAATACATAACTGTACACGAAACATGGATACATTACTATATTTTAGAGATAAAGTAACAGCCGAAACAGTTTCTAAAATGATAAATGAGCATTATGCGTCGTTGTTACACTGGTTGAGCGGATAAATGAAGAAAAAACATCATATTTTAGGAAAGAAAAAAAATTCTCTTCCATCAAGATAATGCACGGGTGCATACCTGCGCAGTTTAGATGACGAAAATTGTGGAATTAAAGTTCAAATTGTTACAATATCCACCGTATTCACCAGATTTGGCCCCCAGTGGCTTTTTCATTTCCAAAGTTGAAAAAATGTCTCGACGGAAAACGATTCACGTCGAAAAAGGTCACCACCGACACAGGTGCCTATTTTGAGGACCTTCCGAAATCCTACTTTTTGAACGGCTCAAAAAAGCTGGAGAAAAGCGGAGAAAAGTGCATCAAGCTTGAAGGAAATTATGCTGACAAAAATCTACCCAAAATAATTTTTCTATTTTTTTCCTAAGGACTTATTGAACGACCCACCTATTGCATCATTGATTGTGGTACGTAGCTAATACTTAATCGCTGATAGCTATGATATCAGTTGTCCTTAGATTCATATAAGGTGTTCCATTTCTTAAGTAAAATTCTACTTTAATGTGTATTTCAGCTGCACTTTGATATCTGGATTATGACTTCGGCATGTCTCACAGCTAGCAGGCTGAAATACCCATGTTTTCACTTGAAATCGGTTTTATCTTACTCTTTCCAATGTTTCTCAATTTTCGAAAAATAAGTCCCAGTGGAGCAACTCATCATATTTGGGAATTGTTTTGGATGAGGTAGTAAGCAAAGTAGCAAAGAAATTAAAAGAATTGAGTGAGATAAAGAAACAATTACAATGAGGTGACAATTGATGATAGGCACCTTGTGTAAAGATGTAAAGAAAAAAACCTGCGAAAACTTCAACATGGAGAATAGTTTTGTATGTTGAGATGTGGATGTGGAGATGATGGGAAAAAATAAAATGGATGGAATTGAGAACCCACGTTGAAGTACTAGACGTGCTAAGGACAGAGAGATGTTGGTGATGAGAACTTTGAAGAAGACATATGAAATGGATGCAGGAGATAATGAGAGGAAATGGGATGCTGGAGATGGTGCTCCAAAATTCTGTAAAAACAAGGTAGAGGGATGAGAAGAATATTAATTTGGGGTGAAATTAAATGAGTTATCAGGTTCACATGCAAAGGTTAAGTATGAGTAATTGTAATATGTAATAGTATGGGTAATATGGGGTTTTAATGTTTTGTTAATCAGGGCTTAGGGCAAGGGTCAGTCAACATCTGGTATATTATTGCTAAAGAAAAGCCATGAAATTATAATAGTAGGAGTTTGCCAAACAAATATTTTTTTTACTATAACAAGATCTTGTTTGTCACTTCTTTCATCCTAATATCTACCTACTTTCATGCTATCTAAAGCCTGTTCTTATCCTTCCTCTTAGTCATTTAGTTCTAATATTCTCCTCTCAATCACAACCTTTAGCATTCCAAATTACCTCTTATTATTTCTACCTTCCACTTTCATTTCCCTTTTGTTATTTCCCATGAAGGTAGTTTTCTGTCTTCATCAGTATAAGTATTCCTCCTCCTAATGATTTCTACTTTCTTTTTCTCCTTTTAGATTGCCTGAATTAATGCCATAGTAAGAATTATGCACAATATGTAAAGAGCTTGGAATAAATAAAACATCATAATTGATATTTTTTCAAACCATTTTGTAATCGGAAGGATATGAATTCAATCCAAATTTGTATTGGTATTGGGTCATATTGCACAGCCTTAACTCTAATTATTTAGCACTAAAATGTATTATGATTTGTTTGCAGAAGCGGCCGGACACATTCATGTGCCGAAGGAGTTAAGATACCTCGCTCTGCCAATGTTGTGGCTGAAGGCGCTCTCTTCCATTATGAGCACCATGGACCCCTGCAGACTCTCTGGGCGAGAGGTCCCATCCTCTCTGAACTTGTCCTCTCTGTGAGTCTGAAATCTAAGTTTGTATTTATCCCAGCAATCTTTTCTCTTCACCTATCTTGCCTAGCACTTCATTTGTTCCTTTTCCGTCCTTAAAAATCAGCATTTCAAAATCTCAGTCCATTGGGTCTGTGGTTTTCATTTTGTTTTATTATGGTACATCCTTGTACATATATATACATTCAAACACGAAATCGCATCATATGGCAAACACATTCATTTGCATGGTAATAGATATAAGGAAAAGGGTATAGGAACACGTATAAAAGATGAACACGGGAGAGGTGGGGAAGGTGGAATTGAGCCAATCACAAGTGTAAAAATATTTGTCAAGGAAATTGTGATCGGCTCAATTCCACCTTCCCTACCACTCCTCTGTTCGTCTTTTATATGTGTTCCAAAACCCTTTTCCTTATATCTATTTCCATGTGAATGAGTTTGTGTTCGCCATATGGCGGGAAGTCGTGTTTGAATGAAAAATTATATATATATAAGGGTGATCTGAAAAGTTTCCAACCTAACATAGATACAAGACATTTTTTCTGAAATTTTCTGAGGTCGGAAACTATTGATACTCACAAAAAAAATATATATGTATATGTATGAGTATATATATATATATATAATCTTGAAAATGACGCACTCCGGCGATGCACAAACACACAAACACTAGGTTAATAAATATTAAACACACAGAAACATAAAAGAAGGACACTTACAGTAGATATTTACGTTTCGACGGCACGGCCGTCGTCATCAGATGACGCTTCTGATGACAACGGCCGTGCCCTCGAAACGTAAATATCTACTCTAAGTGTCCTTGATTCCCAGGCAAGGCACTTTGGGCACCTGCAGCTCCACCCAAGCTAGTTGATTTTTCGGGTACCAGGTCTTCCTGGGAAACCATAACCGGCACAGGGAAAGGAACTGGCCCCCTGTCCCCTGATGTGTGAATATTCACACGCCGTCGGGCTTGGTACATGGGTGAGCTCTACCATCACCTACTAAACCGACCTTTGGGTTGATTACTGTGTTTATGGTTATATATATATATATGTTAACACACTTCATGTTTCAAAGATTAAATGAATATTTTCTTAACATACTTATTCAAGGCCTTCTTTAATTCCATATGCTTCCTTCCACCATTCATTCTATTCAACATGATTAACCTAATTTTGCCCCTTCCTTGTTTGCCTAATGTTCTTTCCTCAATCAAAGTCGTAAACATCATGTAGCCAAACAAAACACTCTACATCCATCTTTCATATCTACTTTGGATCTCCCCAAGCACTTCCTCATTTGATTTTCTTTCTGTCCATTTCACTTTCCCCGTCCTTCTCCACCTCTAAAAAGCAACCAATTCATGCCTATTATTTTGCTTCATTGTCCATGTTTCCACGCTGCACTCAAAAATACTTCATATCAAAATTTTCATTAATATTTTCTGAACATCCTTACTCAATGCCCTATCATTAATTCCCTCCTCCTTATGAAATCGTCTTTCCCTAACACAATTCTTCTACTTATGTCCACACTACTTTGGCTATCTTAGTCTAATAAACATTCAAGATTGGAAAACTTACATATCTACCTAAAATTATTCATTGATAGCAACATTGGTTTTTCATGTCTAGTTTTCACTCACCCCCTGCCACACACCCTGATGGTGTGGTTAGCAGGTTACTAGAAGTGACACCTTGTGATTTTCTCCTTCTCCTTTAACCCAAAGGTCTCTGTGCTACAGGTGGGCCCCGGTGTGAGGGCCCGCCAGGGGGTCAGTGGGGGCCCAGTAGGGCATCAAGTCCGTGTGCATGGGAGCTACACAGCAGAGGGGTCGGTGCAAGAGGGCCGCCATGAATGGCGAGAGGGGACATTCCCTGGGGGCTCCCGTTGGTCCCCATGCTCTGCCACTTGTGGTGGAGGCCGCCAACACAAGAACCTTGTGTGCACTGACTCTAAGACCGGCAAGTCCGTGCCACGGAGGCTGTGCTCTTTGGCACTTAAACCACAGAACCCCACCAGGCAGTGCAACACATTCAGGTAAAATAGATTTGCCTCCATCACTTGTGTATCCAGGGTGTGTTTGAAAAGTCCTTCATTGATAATCATTGGTAAAATACTTCAAATGGTGATAGATTTTGTAATTATAAGTACTCTTTCTCACTTGGAAATTTGTCCAAAACTAAGGTTCTGTTCAGAAAGTAGATTTAATTTATTTCTTTAATCTATAATGCCGTGTCCTACCTTGTTTCTAAATTTTTAAAGGGTCCACAGGCCTTCGGGAAAACCAGTTTGCACCATAGTAACTTGATCTTGATGATTCTCCCTGTAATTTACATTAAAATATAATTGGAATCACATTGTAATCCTAAAGACAGGGAATACCATCATAGCTTGCCCTACAGTGAAATTTTATTAACATCTTTTGTCTGTTCCATAATTTAATACAATTCAACAACATACGTGCAGCAACAAGTCTAATATATAGATACCTGTAATATCTATACTGGCTACTGCTGCTGTACAGGAATTGCAAAACAGTGTGACACTGTTTTGCAATTCCTGTACAGCAGCAGTAGCCAGTATAGATATTACAGGTATCTATATATTAGACACTGTGTCTAAAGTAAATTTGCTGAAGTCCAACTATGTGTCTTTTCTTAGCTGCATGAAAGTGCAACATTATCTTTTATGACAATACTTTTCCTCTTATTTTTTAGAATCAAACTCATTTCTTACCCTTGATTAAAAAATCTTGTACCACGTAGAATGCCTTTACAGCTGAAACCAAACAGTATGCTGTTTATCTGAAAGTTTTATGATAGATTGAATCAAAATAATGAATGCAACGGACATCCCATCAAACTTTGAAATATGAAAATTAACAATGGAATAAAAGTAAACAGCAAATGTTTACTAAATTGCTGCCAAGGAAACAATAATGAAAGGAAAAAGGAATTGAGCCACAAAAGTAAACAAAAAAACAAAAATGTTTCCCAAAACGCTTTCAAAGAAACAAGATAAAAGTAAATCAAAATTGAAGCCTGAAAGTAAGCAAGAAAATAACGAATGTTTAACAAAACACTTTCAAATAAGTAACTGACATCCATTTTCTGACAAAACATACCCCGCATCTCCTTAGTTACATAATTATGGCAATGCTAAAACTGAATCAAAAACATTTGTTTGAAACCAAAATAAATACTTTAATATTTTCTTAAAAATCAAGGTTAAAATTTTCTTTTTTTAGACAAAACCTTTTATATTTATTATCTAAAGCAGAATATTCAATAAAATGTTACTGTTTTCTGGGAATGAGCCAAATATTTTGAGATAGAAACTGAAATTCTAAGACATTTCTTTGATCAAAAACTTTTTCTCCATTATTTATTTAGGTTCTTTGGTAGCCTACCATTTCACTTTGGCTCAATCATTGAATATTGATGTCGGAAAATCATCAAAATAATCTGAAAGTGTTCTTTTATTAAAAAAGTAGAGAATTGCAATTGACTTTCTTTCCCTGGCTACACTGCAGAAGTTAAATTACCACCATCATGGGTTATCAGTCCTATTACTGTTTTGTTGCAGTTCTGCTTACAATATCCTGTTTGACGTCAATCTCTTCACTCCCTCAAACCCCTTGTATCAATAGCTTCCATCACCTGTTTCTTGTTGTTCATCCCAGACCTTCTTCAATTCTTCCCCTCTATATTTCCTTTCATTAAACCTTCATCTGTTCCATCCTTTTTCAATTATGATTTGAAATAAACAATTGTGCCTCCAATTGATTTCCTTCTTCTTCTTGTAACTATGCTCCATAGGATTCCCTCATCACCTACTCTTTGGAGCATTAAATCAATTGTTTCTCTAGTCTGTCCGTTTTACATATAGCATTCTTCTGTAGCACTATAATTTCAATCTCTCAAATTTTCATTTCTCTGCTGCTCCCATCATTAAAACCACACAGCCATATAAAAAAGTTATATTTATTAATGAAAATGAAAAAGAAGTGATTCTGTCCATAATTTTTTTCCATTTAGTCCATGAAGATTTTCATGATAAATTTATTTTAAAGAAATTCGAGGGTATTATGTTTTTACTTTGGTTATTACTATACTGATTATGATATATTATAGATACATCTGACTTATTGGCTAATTAACCCTTTTCTCTGCTTCCTCTTCATAGCTGCTCGTTTGAATGGGTCGCAGGTCCGTGGGAACCATGCACAGCCACCTGTGGCGCTAGAGGCGTGCAATCCAGGGAGATATACTGCGTCCACTCAAATGTCTCGACTCTCATTACTCATGGTTTAGCCCAGCCATGGGACCATTTTGTGGATCCCATAAGGTAACATGTGTACATTTTGTACATGTCATAGTGTTAAAGGCTTCAAATGAAATCAACTGGTTACATTAAATCTCTGCCTACATTTACACATCTACATCTCACCCTACAAGTTTCCAAAAGAAAATATGGGTGGATAAGCAGATTATTATTGGTAGTATACTGTTTAAGGTTAGTTTTGGACAGAAACTGACTGATCATTGCTACCCTTCTTAGCACCTTCCAAAAAGACACAGCCTGGCATCCCACATCACAATAAACTGTTCCCTTCCTCCCTACATTCTGTCCGATATCCCTATCCTATTCCTAACCCTTTCTCATTTGCCTTAGCACTCTCCTCTCTATCATTGTCTTCAACATTCCATCACCAATCAAAAATCTCTGAATCCATCTTTCCTGCTTCCTTTGGATTTCTCCCAAAAATCCCTTAACATTGCCTAGTACATATTCTATTGTTTTCCTTTCCATATATTTGAACTTTTCCATTCTTCTCCAAACCATCGAGCCTACAATCTAAGGCTATCATCTTGTTTCAATGACTGTATTTCCATGCCATACAAAAAACATGCTCCAATGCCTTTGCTCTTTATTGTCTTGGTCCAAAGCAATTCCCAAATTAATAAACTATTTGTAGACTAACAGAAGAGTCAGCACATCACTCCCCATTTAATAGGCTAATTGCCTATTTCTGGAAAAATATGATAATTTTATTGTGTCCTATTTTTTGTCATCCAATTTTATTGTTAGCCTATTTTATTGTCGTCCTATTTTATTTTATACTATGCATTTCATAGACATATATATTTGCCCACAATGTTTGTCATTTACTTCTTAGTTAGGATATTTAATTTTATATTTTTCTCTTCATGTTTTATACTTCATATTTTTCAATCGGTCAAACTTAGTCATTTGTGGCAAGAGTGTGTTTTTCAATACAATAAAATAGATTGAATAGAATATTCTATTAGGATTTTATGCAGATTCATTGTCTTTTAAAAATGGAGTAAATTTCATATGGTAGCGTCCTAACCAAATTTGGTCATTTAAATTTAAATTAGCATCTACGTCTACACAATATTCCAAAAGCTGCCACAAGGATGTGCAGCATTATGGTGGGAGTTGTTTGGGTACCTACCTAATAGTTACAACATACCAGTCATGCTAACTCTTTCCATGGAGCAATTTTTAATAAATTTAGTTGATTTTTTCTTTTTCTCAGTTTCTTAGTTAAAATTTTTTCCAATGCACCCTAAATGATTTCTGCATATTCCAAATCCTGTCTCTGCTAAAGCAAATTAAAAATCTCTCTCTCTCACTTGTTCATTGAATTTTCCTGTAACCAGTCTTATGGAACCTAGCCTCTTTCAAACTACCCCTCTTATTCTTCTGATGTGCATACCCCATTTATGGTTTAATGTTACTTTAACAACCAAGCATTTGAGCCGCTCTGAAATGCTGAACTCAATCCTACCTGTTCTATAAATTGCATCTTGTTTATCATCTCTTTTATTTAAAAATTTCAGTGATGTACTTTTTCCAATTTTTATTTTCTGATATTTTGTGGTTTTCCTATCAAGACTATCATAAGGCTTGATGTAAGTATAACACCCAATTATGTTACCTATTCATAATTACTTAGTTATCTAGCACCATAGGTTCCATGGGAATTTGACTTTCTGGGAATGTGCACTTTGAAAAATAGCCCAAAAGTAAGCTGCACAGAAATTTTAATACTAACCCTAATTGATAAATGCCCAAAGGCTTTATCAAGTCATTTGTGACAAAAGTTTTGAATTTAAATGTGTCATCACTTGATGAAAAATCAACGAAATGCAATGAATTCTCATCAAAAAATAAAATTTTTTCAAAAGGTTTTGAACCCAATTAATCACCCCATTTCTCATTCCTTGCAGGTGTGGAGGGGCTGGCTGGCAATGGCCCAGGGCCACTGGTCTTGACAGTATCATGCCGTGCAATAGAGTCCCTTGCCCAGTCGAGTGGGTCACAGGCAACTGGTCACAGGTGAGTGCAGACGCAAGCGTACAGCATCCACACAATATATAGCAAGTTGTCATAAAGGACATGTGGCAGGGGGTGTTAAAGCATGAGCCATACATACAGAAATATGAGTTCCTTCATGCATATATGGAATAATACATATTTATTGGCTCAAGTGTTTGGTGGCTGTGACTAGTGTACTTACTTCATACCATGAGGATCTACTTACAGGTGACTGTTTTCTTAGTACATAGACATCAAGGGCTTGTTACCTGGGTACTAGTGTTGAGGTAACAGAATAGCGGATTCATACTTTTGGTAATCTGACCTAGTTACTGATGTAGAGGATTGGTACCCTAGGTACCAGTACAGACAATTTGCACCATAGGTACTCACATGGAAGATTCGTACCCAAGGTACCATTTGAGAGGAATTGTACTCTATATACCAGTACCTAGGCATCACGTTTAGGATTCATACACCAGGCACTGTCACTAAGGTACCTATTACTAGTTTTCTTAGAATTAATGTGTTGAGGTCTCACTCTCTTTGTGCTGGTACATATGTACAAGTATTGATGAATCATAGCCTAGTCACTGTCACAGACCAGCAACTTTTTTCTTGGTATTGAGGTTTCAAAGGTTGGTACCCTAGGAACTGGAGCCAAGGCACAGGTATAGAGGTAATTGTAACTAGTTACTGGTAAGGATGATTCATATCCTTGACACCCATATCGAAAATTCATATGCCAGACACTGATATTGATTTAGTGGTACCTTTCTTGTCCTGAGTTCCAACTACCAGTAAGTTATCCTTTCAAGGTACTACCCTTGGGCCCAGAAGATCTGTGTTTAATTTGCTGATCCTTTTTCAGTGTTCTGCCAAGGGGGAGGGCATCCAGAGTGTCTGGGGTGAGGAGAGGAGGTTGACAAGGTGTCCGGCGCCAAGGGGTGAGCCCTTGTATACGTGTGGTCGGCCCCCTCCAGAGCAGCGACCCTGCAGGCTGAACAGTGGGGCAGAGGCAAAGTGCACCAGAGACATGTCTGCCTACTGTCCACAAGTCTCCCGCTACCTTGGCCGATACTGTCTCATCCCTGATTTCCGGGACATTTGCTGTGTGACCTGCTCGAACATCCCTCAGGAGCATTACCTATGATAGATCTTGTGTCACCAATAATGACGAATACCCTAAAGAAGTTATATCTGACACTTTCATGAAGAGTCAAATTTTTTCCTTGAACTCTGTTCCAGACGATGCCTAAGGCCCAAGGGAAATACTGACTTACATTTATAGATCTAACGGTGAGCAAGATGGTACAGTTTGCCACTGACTTCTCACCCTGGGGGTCAGGGTATTTAATCCAAGAGGTGGCAGGATTTTTCGTAGGTATCCAAATCCTTTCTTTAAGCTACTACATGAGGAGAGCACAGTAATGAGGAAGATCCTCATAATTTTTATAATGGATGAAGAACTAATTCATAACATGTGCAATATCTAATATATATCATGGTAAATTTTAAAAATAAAATAATATAAAATAAAAATCTAGGAAAAGACTTCAAGTGGAGTATGATGTCCATCAGATGGGACAATAAACTGCATGACCCCTGGGGACTTTTCTTAAAGTGCAGGCTGATTCCAATGCTGGGTTTCTCTCAACCCTTCCTCTCCCATTCCCCAAACAGCCTACCAATTTACCTACCTATATCTCTAATAGCGTAAATGACTTCGGCTGTCAGTTGCTTCCCCTAAAAAATAAAACTACCACTACCATTTAGAACTAGTCATTAACAATCTACTGACACTTTTTTCAAAAGTAGTATGTAAATCTTAAGTTCATGGCAGCTGCACAGTAAGCCTGTTTAGTGAGAAAGATTATTATAATTTTTATAACAGATGAACTACTAATTAATAGCATGCATTGCGCATAATGTATGTCATAGTAAATTTACAAAATAAAATAACATAAAATAAAATTATGGGAAAAGACTTCAATACCTAAGTGGTGTGTACAAGTTCTAAAGTTTATTTATTTTTCTCTGATAAACTATGTAAACTCAACCTTCTGTTACTTTTCAGCATAATCTCCCAGTAGATGTACATATTTTTCACTAAAATGCAATGATTTCATGACCACCAAGAACAGTACCTTTTATCCCACTGGAAAAGCAAACTGGTCCATGGTACTGAAGCTTCTTGGATTCATTGTTATGGTAATTAGTTCTACTAATTGTGATAAACATCACAAATGGATGACGACATGCTGTTCTTGTGCACTAAATGATGTCATTTAAGAGTATCAAACACAATTCTCTCTCTAGTTACAGATATGCAAAACCTGTGCGTTCTATTTATTTATAGACTTAATTGGGCAAGAGTGAGACTTATAGTCCCTTCTTCCACCTAACCCTTCGACATTCCTAGATGGAAGAAAATCCACCTAGTTGGGAATCGAACCCATGGCCTCTGGGTTGGGAGGCAAGAATGTTACCACCCCACCACCACCTGGGTCGACAACTGTACAGTGAAGCAATCTATATCTTGTGCTTAATATAAAGGGTGCCTGTGTGTTTAAGTTAAACCACATACAATTATTTACTCCCAATCCCAAGAAAAAATTGAGTGGCTTTAAAACTTAAATGCACCTTCTAAATATCACATAATTGGGGAAACTAAAGCAAATGTTACGGCTGTAAGAACTTCAGGAGAAAATCTGTTCTTTGTCATACGAAATGTTCCCGACTATTGATTTGATTTGGCAGTGAATATACAAAAAATATAAAGAAACAAGAAAGGATGTCCGTTATCTCCTTTGCTGTTCAACCTATATGTTGAGGAAATGGTGAAGAAGGCATTGGAAAAACTGGAGGTGTGAATCATAATCGATGGAGAATCCATTAAAAGGTTTGCTGATGATCAAGCTTTAGTTTGTCAGTCAGCCAAGGGTTTGCAAATGTTACAGAGAGCATTGGAAATTCAGTGCAATAGGTATGGGAACGGATGCAAAGGTTATGTGGTTTTTTAAGAAAGAGGAAGGCTAAGTTAAAAATTAGAATTGGATTTCATACATTAGAGCAGTTGGAACAGTTTATGTATCTTGGAAGTGTTTTGGACCAAAATGATCTAAGTAGTTGGGACATAAGAAAAAGAATTGCATTAGCCAATGAAGCTTTTACAAGGGAGAGGGGATTGATGACAGGAACATTGAGTAAGGAGATTAAAAAAAGGCTCATCAAAACATTAATATAGAGCATGGTTTTATATTGAATGGAAACATATGATAGGTATAGATTAAAGTTTGCTGAAATGTGTGCGTCGAGAAGGTGAAGTGGACCGAGAGGAAAATAAATGAGGAAGTGTTAGATATGGTGGTGGAGTAAAGAGGACTCTTGGTTGAAATCCAAAGGAGGCAGGAATGATGAATGCAAAGTATTTTGATTGCCAGTGGGATGCTGAAGACTGTGATAAAGGGAAGAATGTTGGACAAACAAGGAAGGGAAAGGAATAGGGTAGGCATATTGAATGGAATGAAGGGAAGAAGAAAGTTTATGAAATTGAAGAGGGACTTACTGCAGTGCCTGATTTCAGGTTGTGTCATTGGTTAGGAGAGGGAATAGAGGAATTTTATGTACAATTGTATTGCAATGTCCATGCAAAATCTCTCTTAAATGGTAGAATACCTATGATAAATAATAATGAAAAAACAACCTATGAAGAATGATCTGGTACTTTCATGGTGTATTGTATGCATAAATTACTCTCGTGTCTTTCACTGAGCTAGCATCTCCATTCCAGCCAACTTTGTTCATTCAGTGTCTATCTGAAACCTAACTTAATAGTTAAACTTCCAATTAATTGATACAACTTTAGACTAATTTCATTAGTGGGGAGAAAGACTTCATTTTAAAATCTGCAAGTAGTGAAAAAAATTAGTTGGGAAGTAGTAGGAAATACAGCGCTTAGCAAACAAGAGAATGGAATTGAGAGAGCAGCATCATCAATATTCAGATCAATAATTGCTGATGGTGTAATTATTGGTAGCTTAACAAACAATTGAATCTTTGGGGGAGTGCATATTTTTTAACCCTTTATGATGATATTACTTTTATACTTTTGCTTGAAATTACTACAATAATAAAAAGAAGCACATCACGTCAGCATGAATATCATGGACAAACTAGTTTTTCTAAAACCAAAACGTAAGCAATAGGGATGTACCATTGGAATTATCACAATCACATTACCACTTAGGTTAAAGAAGCCATCAGTATAATATTAATTCTCAAAATATCAATTACTTAGAATATCTCCACAGGAAAAATACCTCCACATATGCTAACCTCGAGAAATGCCATTTTCTCATAAAATTCAACGATGGTAAAGTACGAAGAAAGAATCAAAGACTTTGTGTGCAGACAGGAAAAAATCATTCCTTCCTGTGAATAATAAATTCTTTCTTGTGGAAACACAAAGTCTTTGATTCTTTCTTCGTACTTTAAAAATGGATCTCCACAAATTATCGGCCTCTATAATCTCTCAAATTTAATAATGGTGTTTACTATACTGTCATACATTGGGGAATTACTAGCTTTTGCTAGACTGTCTTAATTATTGCCTTCTTCTTTCAATGCTGCCCTTTAAATGGGCCACCATGTTCCAGAAAGCATGAAAAGAGACGAATCAACTGGATGAACCGAACAGGAGGACAAGCAAAGAGTGTATATGGTCTTAGGAATTACAATAATATGCATGGAGAAAAAGTCCCATTGGTTTTGAAGAATGCAGAGAAAAAACACTCGGCTCCTGCGCTTGATCTTCATTTTTCAAAAAATGTGTTCCAAAAGCTACTAAAATTTGTACGAGTACAATTAAGCAACAGCAGAATTAGACTTCGAAACATTTTTAAGGTAATGGAAATCCAATGCCGGACACTTGAGTTATCGTGACCAAATGATTTTTTTCTTCCATCAGACCTTCCCATTAATGGAAAGGATAACTTTTTATGAAAATATTTCATCATGAAAAAACTACTTCCATTTGGGTATTCTTCGTACAGGCAACAAGGAAAACCACTCCCTTAAGCTTAGCCTATGATTCTTCATTAATAAAGCAAAAGGGAACGTACTACGGCCGAATGAATGCAATGAATACAAGTTACCCAAAGCCGTACTCTTGGGGGCATAGACACCAGGTGTTTCGCCTGCCAAGCAGGCCTCTTCAGAGAAGAATAATGAAAATTCGTCGGAGCCGAGATATAAGTAACGATGAGTAGGGGGGGGGGAACCGGGGAGGAGAGAGGGAGGGGAAGGGTTGGTGATATAATTGGGAAAGAATGGGAAGGGGGATACAATGTATGGGTGCAAGGTTAGATACAATGTATGGGTGATTTGAGGCTCGGGGCGGGGGTTGGGGGGGGGGGGAATTGAGTGGGTTAGACTGGGCCGTTTATGACCGTAGGTGAAGGGAAGGTCATGACTCAGGAAGGGAAAGGGAAAAAAGAGACGAAGATATCGGACCGTTGTCACTGTTTATGAGTTTTCCTTCCGATTTTTGTATGTAAAGACTTTCATAACAGTCGAGTAAATGATTGGGCACATGTTTTATTAGCTGTAGGTCTTCAATTGTGATGTTGTGTGAGTTATCGTGCATGTGTTGGGCGACTGAGGATTTGTTAATGTTTCCCAGCCTGTAACAAGCAGTGTGTTCTTTGAAGCGTGTGCGAATGTTTCTGCGTGTTTGTCCGATATAAGAAAGATCACAATGTGGGCAGGAGATTTGGTAGATTCCGGATTTGTCTAGGGTCTCAATAGGATCTTTGGGATTTTTGAAAAGGTGTTTCAGTTTGGTTTGACTGACAAACGTGGGTGTGTATTTAATTTTTTTGAAGATAGCAGGTAGGCCTTTTGTTAGTTGTGGGTGGTGAGGTAGTTTGACGAATTTCTTGTCATCTAGTTTATTCAGTTTAGTGTTATTTTGGAGATGTTTATTGTTCCTGTGTTTTTTTAAGATGTTATCAATGAGCTGTTCAGAGTAGCCGTTCACGACAGCAGTGTGTTTTATGTGTTTTAATTCTGTTTGGAAATTCGCTTTGGACAGAGGTACGTTGAGGAGCCTATGTACTAGGGAGTGGAAGGCGGCGAATTTGTGCGTTGTATGATCGAACGAAGATTCGTGTATGTAATTGTTGGTGTGGGTTTCTTTCCTGTAGATGTTGAATGAGAGGTGATTGGAAGGGGTTCTGGTTATTTTAAGATCAAGAAAGGGGAGGGACCTATCAGTTTCAGATTCAACTGTGAACTTGATTGAGGGGTATTGATTGTTGAGTTGTTGTTGGAATGCTTCTATAGAGGATGCGTTACTGTCGAAGACTGCGAATATGTCATCAACATATCTCAACCAAACTTTTGGGAAATATGTGAATTTTTCTTTACATTGTTCTTCAAAGCCGGACATAAACAGGTTCGCTAGAAATGGAGAAAGAGAACAAGAGTACGGCTTTGGGTAACTTGTATTCATTGTATGATTCTTCACTTTAGGATCGAATTCGAACACTTCCTGCCCCATATAAAGTTTCAAATTATAAAAACAGCGCTGAATTAAAGAAAATTTACTTTCACTTAAAAGATAATATCTTTTCTCTGATATAATTCACATAAACAGCAAGAGAATAACACCAGAAAAAGGAATTCATAGTAGTGCGGGTCCTGAAATCCATCGATCGCTCGATTGAGGTCACAACAATTGAACAGAGCGAGCCTATCGAAAGACACGATCGAAAGTTTTCCGCGTGTCAACTTTTCTGACGTCAGAATCGAATTCTTCTTCCGCCTACCAAAATGAAGTAAGCGCGTGTGGATTTTATGAATAGCTAATCTGGTTTAATTTTTGTCATCCTAGGTTAATTGGTCATCTGCTATTTTCCATATAATTCGTTCTAACACAATGCATTTATTTGTAGGATCGGACTTTGTGCTTATAGCGGGTATAAAATATATCCCGGCCATGGAAAAACCATGGTCAAAGCTGACGGAAAGGTAACGTTGGATATCATTTAAGTAAATGTTATTAATTGCAGAATTCGTATAATTTAACAGTCTTCGTTGTTTGTTTTAGATATTTACTTTCCTGAATGCAAAATGTGAATCCTCACATCTAATGAAGAGGAATCCTCGTAAAGTAACATGGACAGTACTATACAGGAGGAAACACAAAAAGGGACAAGAGGAAGAGCAGGCAAAGAAAAGGACCAGGAGGACGCAAAAATTTCAACGTGCTATCGTTGGTGCCTCCCTTACTGATATCATGGCCAAGCGTAACATGAAGCCTGAAGTGAGGAAAGCCCAGAGAGAACAGGCTATCAGGTACCTTATACCCCTTAATTTGTACATCCTGGAAAAACTGACGTCGTGTGACTAACGAAATTTAACGGTTGAATTGATTTTTGAGGTGCAAACTTGTTACATTTAAGGCGGTAGGCCATAAAAGCTACAGATACAGAAATACTCGTAGAGCCATGCTGTTAATAGCTCATGTATTACTCAATTAAAACTTAATTGGGTTGCCTAATTAAGACCTATTTGAAAAGCCAGGAACTCCCGACTAAAACATCAAGAAAGCCTTTCTATAATATCTCAGTGATATTGACATTCTTCTGACATATTGTATTTTGTACTCGGGATGTACGCGGTTTCAAAGTTCTATTGAGTAAGGAAATTCTTGAGTAAATTTAACTTTAATGTTACCAACAGTATGTTTTGAGGTTAGTGCACTTCGACTTGGAATGATAAGTGAAATTCAATAGTGGATGTCTATATTTTGCCTAGCTAGTACTATTATTGGACCACAGTTCTTTGTCTTTATTGGAATTTAACAGGTTTTTTCTCATTAAATTAAGAAAAAATTTATATTTTCACTGTTATTTATTATCGTACAACTAGTTTCAACGTTTAGGCATCATCATCGTCAGATGATGATGCCTTCATCTGAAGATGACGCCTAAGGGTTGAAACTAGTTGTACGATAATAAAGTACAGTGGATATATACTAATATAATTATGGAATAATGGATATATATTAATTTAATGAACATGAACTTCCACAAAGTTGAGCCTGAAACAACAGAAAGGTTTTTTTTCTCAATCAGAATGTTTTACGCATTGCATAGGTGAAGGGTAGGTTGAATGTTAACCGCCCTATCTGTACAAAGTCAGTACCTATCTGAATAAGAGTAGGATCTATCTACGTTAACGTCCGTAGATAAGTCTTGGTTCATGTATATTTTTTATGTTCCCAAAAGCAAAAAGAAATAGAACTATTTGTTACAGCTTACTAATAGTATTTGATTATTTACATGTATACTAAATAAGAATGCTGGAACATTTATAAACAATATGGCTGGTGCGGGTTGTAACTGAAGATTTACTTATTGTTTGTCATTAAAGAAATCTATATTAATGCAACGTTATTTGTGGGAGTTTATACTTTTATTTGAAAAAATAAGTAGGGTGTCTAATGGATTTAATTTATTTTGGAAGTTAATTGTAAATATGGGAAGTGTAGTGGTGAGGGCCTCACATAGGACAGGTTGTTTTTTTTTACTATTTAGATGGTTATTCTCTCTTCGGATGGTCATGTAATATTGGAAAGTTGTATGTTGAGAACAGCAGTTTCTTACCAAAATTATTCATTCATAGACTGGAGACATTGAGAATGGTGTCTCCATAACCAGTTCCTTTCATCACTATGAAAACTTTATTAAATTACAATTATGTTGCCTCATAATGATAGCATCTACCTACTGGTTTACATTTGTGTCAGGCAATCATATTTGTAGCTGATGATTGCCCAAATGAAAATGTTAAACATGCATTTCTTGGAGGTTGTGGCAGTTAATTTAGTGTAGATCAAGTTTGACTCCACAATTCTGTTTGTCCTTTTTTCCACTTGTAACCTGAGAAAATGTTTATTATGACTGTGAATTACTTTTTGTAGTAATTTTGTTTACGAGGGGTATTTAATAATATTTTTCTGTGGTATGTCATAGAAATAACTATACAAGATGTAATTAATAGCAAATGTCTACAAGCCTTGAAACCATTGAAAAATATTATTATTAATATTGGTCTCATTTGTGGTTCTCTCTATAGTTCAAATAGTCATTGGATTTTAGAGTCATGATATTTTTTTTTAAGGAATAGATTATCATTTTTGTTGTATAAACATGAAATATGGTTTCACTGAGACCAAAATCCAAATGCTAAAGGTAATTATTTAGCGACTCATTTATTATGAGCCAAGTCAAGGTAAGTGACAGAAAAGATTGGTTTGTTTCAGCTGTTTACTTTCTTGCATAAGTTAGGTAGGCATTAACATTGAATTGATTAAACTTTTGTATAAGAAATAGTGTATGTATTTAGTATTTTTACTTAGTATTTTAAATATATTGATGGCATTTTAATGAAATAGTGGAGTATAAACAACATTCTATCAGTAATGAGGGTATCATAAGTACAATATTTGTAGTGCTCATCCAAATTTTGATGTGAACAAAACGCCAGCAAATTAATCCTTTCTAATGGACTTTTGACCTTGAGATTTAAAAATAAATGTTTACTTTCGCTTTTTTGATCATTTAGTCTCTGTTATTTCTTAAAATCTAATGACTAATCTCTTTAATTACAGAGCTGCCAAAGAACAGAAGAAGTCAGTCAAGCAGGCTAAGAAGGCAACTCAACCAGCCAAGGTAAAATATTCTGATGTTAATTACAGCCCTTAGAGAATTTCTCATCTTTACGTTGACTCTGATTTTAACAATATAAAAGTAAAAGGCAGTGGTTATTGCAAGTTTCACTGGAAGTGAATGGCAGCAGAATTGTAGAACTTGAGCATAATACAAGTTAAAATAGGAGAGCTTCAATATATTTTCTTTGAATGGGACTGGGAATATTTTCTCTTGCATCAATTCTTCTGATTTAAAGCCAATGGAAAATTTTTTCTTAGAATATTGCATTAAAGATGACCACATGTGATGTGGCCATTCCCACCACTCAATAGTCATATTTTTGTGTTATGAGTGTTGGTTTAAATTTGAATTCATAATAAATTTGTTTTTTTTTGTGAGATTCACCTTCACAATAGCAATGTGAAGTGCCTCATTTCCCTAAAAATGTATCCTCCAGGTTAGAAGGCCAGTGCTCAATTTTAATCTGTTTTTGTACCATATATGATTATCATTAGTATTTCACAAGTAATCTTATTTATTACAAAGGTCATATTTGCTATCATTTTTCAAATATGTAGTAGGGTGATTTATGACATCGTAAGAAAATCAGGAAAATTAATTCAACATGTGTAAGTCACAGAAAGTGGCCTGGAAATAATATTCTTGCAAATGAAGAATGATGTTTATCCTCAGTGATGTGGCTACATCATCATGTTATTTCATTCAAGTTTGCAAGTTTGTATCTTTTGCAAAAAGTTATACCCCTTGGGAATAAGCTTCATGAACCATTATTATGTAATGACTTAATCAGAATGGACATTCAAGTAAGTTGTTCCCTTAATGAAATGCATCTATGGCCGACTGATTTGACTTAAGGCTAATAATTCCCAATGTTTGGGAACATTATTTCTCCATTTTTTCCGTTTTACAAAACAAAGATACTCTTAAGTGAAACATATGATCAAAGCGAAATAATTATCTCACCCTGGTTTAATAATTCATTTTTCGACATTAGGTTGAACCTTGAACGATTTCATTTTTTATTCTTTTACAGGCCAAGCCTGCTCCCAAGGCAAAGGTTGCGAAAGTTCAGCAGAAGAGTGCTCCAAGAGTTGGTGGAAAACGTTAATTTGTGTCTCTTATGTTGTGCTAAATAAAGTGATAAACTGTATTTTGGTTTTATGATTTTTACCTTTCTACAGGTTCCGAGCGTGTAATAGTATGGAAACAATGTTTTCTTCAACAACCAATTCAAAGTGGTTTGATAATTATAAGTATTAAGGTTCAGTAAGTCAATTGGGACTTCAAAGATTTACATAATTTCTTCATGCTTAGGTGACAGATGCCAGTCCCAGTTGTGAAGTATGGTGTTCTTCCCTCCATCCTCAGCATTTCTGACTTTCTCTGGTGTCCCTCAAGTCAGGTTTATGAATTCAGTTTTGTAAAGCTGTGGACTGAATTGAAGTCATGCCCCCAGAAAAATGTTAGTTTAGTTTTCAGTTGTTCTTCTGGGGAAAATATCAAATTAAATTAATGTTAAAATGTCTTCTACAGAACTGTGATCTATTTCACCAGCCTCCTTGCCCAGGTAATTGTGCACACTAGGACAAGTTTCTGGGCTTGGGCTAGTGTAATGATGATTGCTTCTTTTTCCATATTTAATTACTGGCTGCATGCAATTAGTGAAATTGTGGTCATGCACTGTCAAACATTTTTCGGGGCAATTTTTTGCTATTTTATTATTATTACAATGCGAACTATCAGCAAGGTGCAGTTAGACCAATCAATAATTAGAAGCGGGCTAGGTAAATAGCCAAATGAAAACGTCAGAAATTAAAATAATATAAATTTTTTTATGGCCTCATCCTTAGTATTAACAGCGGAAGAAATTGGCTTGGTCAGCATCAATTCCCACTACAGAAAAAAGGAAATCAGTAGTAATCAAGACTTCTGCTTTGTGTCCATATTGCTTTTTCCCTTTTCTCCTCGATTCCATCTATCAAAAACCTCAATTCTATGCTAATCATCCTGATTCATAGAAACAAATTTCTGTGCAATACAGAAGTATTCTTCATATCAAACTTTTCTCTAATATTTTCTTACTGCCATTACTTACTATATTAAGGTCCTCTCATCAACTCCCTCCTCTTTGTGATAACTCCTTTGCCTAACAAAATTTCCTTAAGTCCCATCTAATGTGGCCAGTTTGATCCAGGACGCTTAAGAGATAGGTTTACTGTTCCACCTGTTCAAGTTTAGGACCTCCTATTTTGATGCTTAATGGCAAACTAAGGACAAAAATGAAGAAACAAGTTCTGGGCATGGTGTAGGAAAAGAAAAGTTGTTGAGGGAACTATGAAAAAGACAAGAAGATTGAAAGAAGAGGTATTGAGAGGGGCATTGGGATGATGGGAGAATGCTGGAAAAGCTAAGATAAATTCCAAGAACTGCAGAAGATATCACAACAGTAACTCTTAATGGAGTCATGTGCTAACATACATGAAAATTCAATAATCTCAAAGTGTAAAAATTGAGGGACCTGGGTTCATATCTCAGTGAAGGCAAATGAGTTTTGCTTTTTAAAAAAGGGAAACTTACATACAGGAGGGATAATAACTGGTATTTTGGGTGGGATTAAGGGAAGTAGAAGTTTGTGGTACCAGAGGATGAATTACTGTAATACAGGGTCACACCCAAAACTTTAAAACTGGGCTAGTGACCTGAACCCAGGTTCGATTCAGGTTGATGCCTCTTGAGTAACCTCGGCTTCATCCAACGTTGATGATACAGGGTCGCACTCAAAACTGGTAGGACTGAATTTTTTACAAGAATTTTATTGACGATATACTTACATTGACTTAATAATCTTCAGAGTATGCTCCTTGAGCTGCTACAGTCTTAGTATAACGTTGCTCCCATTCCCCGTAGGCCCGCTGGAAATTTTCTTTGGGGGTGCCGTTGATGACCCTCGTCGAAGCTTCTTGAACAGCCTTTATTGAGTCAAAACGTCGTCCCTTGAGCTGTCTTTTCATCAGGGGGAAGAAGAGGAACCGGTGGTGCCAGATCGGGAGAACAGGGTGGGTGCGGCAACGCTGTATTTGGCCAGGAGCTGTCTGACGACGAGCGCGCCATGGCACGAATTTTGGGCACCATCTTGGCGCACACCTTGCGCATGGCCAAATCCTGTGAAATAATACGTTGGATGCAGGCAGACCCAACTGGTCTGCAATTTCTTCACTGGTTAAGTGTTGATCTGTGTTCAGCAGTGTCCTCACCCTGTCCACATTCGTGTCGGTTCTTGCCGTCAACGGCCGTCTGCAGCGATGGTCGTCTTCAACAATCTCCCTACCCTCTTTAAACAACTTGTGCGACTCAAATACTGTGGAACGGCTTAAGGCAGTGTCCCCATATGCCTGCTTGATCATATCGAGGGTCTCAGTTGCAGTCTTCCCCAGTTTTGCACAAAACTTCACGGAATAACGTTGCTCTAAATTCAGATTCATTTTGTTTTTTGATGGGGCAAAAACCTTGCTTCACTAAAAACAGTGTCCTTACTCAACGACAGCCCACAGGCGACTGAGGTTGGTATCGGTCTGTTGCTAAGAGCCCCCTCCACCGCTCCGTTCGCGTCAGAGAAAATCAGTTTTACCACTTTTGGGTGCGACCCTGTAAGTAGTATGGGGTTTTTCCAATTAGTGTATAGGTACAGTAGTGTGTAGTTCCAGGGTTCACCAAAAGCCTATCCCAAGCCACCATACTATTATTAATAATCAATATTATCAAGTTAAGGTTAGGTATGGCACTTTTCAATAGTTTTATGAATATCACCAACTTTAAAGCATGCAAATATTTGTAAGGTTTTCTCTTTTTCCTTATGTAT
Source organism: Hetaerina titia (assembly GCA_037158775.1). Classification (NCBI taxonomy): domain Eukaryota; kingdom Metazoa; phylum Arthropoda; class Insecta; order Odonata; family Calopterygidae; genus Hetaerina; species Hetaerina titia. Next base: position 81,300,723 of record CM073774.1, on the reverse strand, counting down.
CAAGGAAATTCCTGCTAGATTATGTATTTATTAGCCCAGTGATTTGATGATACAAATTTCAGGAATACCAAATGAATAGATATAATGCTTTAAACAGATTCAGGGGAGGTAGCAGGAGTTGATCATTATGAGAAAAACAAATTTGCACTTTTCTACAAGTTTATTGGAAACATTCAATGCATTTCAGTTCACAGAATCATCATCAGGTACAAGACATTTCAAAAACTGAATGCATCGTATTTATACATATTTGAAGAAAGGAGGTAGGAGTAATGTAGGCAAGGATAAAAGAAGGGAAATATGAAACCAAAGGAACAGCTGAAAAGAGGGGGGGATGGAAAAGCACTTACCATTATTCATAGGACGGTGGCAGGTTGCTGGTACCGTGGTGGTAGGGAGGAGGGAAGCATACAGAAGTGGGAGGACAGATAAATACGATGAATTCACTATTTGACGTCTTGTACCTGATGATGATTCTGTGAACTGAAATGCATAGTACATTGACAATAAACCAGTGGAAAAGTGCAAATTTATTTTTCTCATAAAGCTATAATAATTTTCAAAGTAAATAATGAGGATACTAGAGTAGAATGTATTACTCTTAAAATAATCCTAGAGTCAACATTTAAATGCAGATATTTTCTGTAAAACTTTTATTTCTGTAGAAAATTTGTCATATAATAACAGGCCCAGATGCCAAGTACCACAAGGATAATTTGTAGTTCTTATGTTATACTTGATGTAAATCATTACAGCTAGTTTTATTGTGCCGTAAAAACGTGTCATTTGCATAATAGTTCGAAAGATAGTGCTTAACACCATTAATATCAGAATACATACATAATTTTTAGAGAGGAAGATATAGGCGCATAGAGATTTGGTATGAAACACACCATTAGACCTTTGTATTTTAAAAATAGCATAAGAATTGAGCAAGAAGGCCCACAATAGAATGCTCAAATAACCTGATGGTAGGACTCATCCTAATAGCATATGAAATATTTGATGAAGGTAGGCCAAATAGATCTGATCAAATCTACCATGAAGTTTCTTTTAATATGGCCACCCCAAGATACTGGACAGTCGGCAAGAGACAAGTCTAATATTAACAAGAAAACACATTTTAAGAGAAAAACTAATACATTTTTAATGCACTTTTTGGCATTTGTTGTACATGTGATGAAATTTCAACATCCTTAAAAATCTTCAAGATGAAGTTTTTAAGTGACGTCAATGACATTTCTATTCCTTCATTTCCTTCTTTAACTTTGCTAGAGCCGTCAGGCATTTGTCTCTCCAAGCTCTGCGTTCTTGAAGTTGATCTATTGGCACCATCTCGCATAGCTGTTCATCGACAACATTCACCTGTTCTCCAACCATTTTTGGATTTGGTCCCATGGTTTCACTGACAGCATAAATGGTATTGGCATAACGTTCGCAGTAATTTTTCATCCCTGAAGAAAGAGTTATATCTCATTACCGTATGTACATGTTGAAATTCAATCAAACTCAACCATTGATTAATAATTTTCAATGGTGTGAAGATATATTTCTTCCTTTTTACTACTTGCCTTCAGCGTTAAGATGGGCCACCTCTAACGGGCCTAGGAATGCATATCTCATCCCTAAACCTTCAGACATCACTTTGTCAATGTCCTTGACATCAAGGATACCATCTGCTACTAATCTCCACACTTCATTCAGAATGGCGTACCTAAAAGTAAAAACATTTTATCTCACAGTAATACAATTCCATTTTAGAATTATTATATTATGCACATTATTTGGAAATAACATAATCCTGTAGTGTTTTGTCTTTGGTCATCAAAAGGTACACACTACATTACATTGTAATTATGGATCAAGAAATGTTAGGTCCATTTCATGAAACAACATTCTCCTTTTCCCCCACATTTTTCATGAGTCGACTGAACCAATTTATCTCTTGCAAGGATTAAAGATGCCTGATACATGCAATAGTGTGTACTTAATGACATTCCAAACTGGCACAAAAGGGAATGGAATCTGATATTGGTGCATGCAAAACTTATACTAACTGGATTCGATTTAATGCAAAACCCTCAATTTCCCTAGTGAGGGTGACAGGTTCTTGACCTATTTCTTCCATGATTGCTCTTGTTCTTGTGACCACGGAAGGTTCAGTCCATGGAGCAGGTACAATTTCTACCAGTGGTACATAATATGGTGGGTTCACCTGGGAAAAAAATATACTCTTTAATGCATGTGCCTTCCGTAAGTATTTAGTGCTCTCTTTCAACTGCTACCATTTATTTCACTCGCAAATGACTTCATGCTTGACTTGATAATGCCAATAAGGAAGATTTCATTTTAGGCACACAAATCACTGAATTGGTAAACTTGAAAATTTCAATTATAAGAGAATGCCAAATGATGAGATACTATTAAAAAGCACAATAATTAAACCCAACTGTTGGTTTGATAGGTGACAGCAGAGCTCACTGAAAATATTCCCATGTTTAATTGATAGTAGAAATATATAGGAATATATTCAGGTACATTTCTATATTCATGTGTAAATACATTATAATTATTATCAGACTACTGATTTAAAAAAACCTATAAGGGTAGCGGGTCGAATGCAAAGGCTTCCCTTAACATATAGTAACTCATTTCTTTTGCTTTGACACCCTTTGCACTTTTGTCAACAAATACTTTTGGCGATGATATGAACACTAGATGTCAGCAGAAGTTTTAATAGTTTGTGGGAACTCAATATCTGATTTCATTTTTTTTGTTTCTTGCGTTCTTATTCAAAGACACGTTTTTGCTTCATTACTGCTGTATAAAATTACGACAAATACTTCACGGTAAAGGATTGAATCGTGAATTTAAACATGTGAAAATTTTACCATCTGTAGGTATCCAAGCTCCAAAACTCACCGGGTGCGAAACGATTATCTGCTTCTTGTGATTAAGATGATCCGAAAATTGGGATGGCATGAAAGTGCTGGTTGAGCTGGAGAGTATTGTATCGTCCGTGACGAATTCATCTGCTTCTTGGAAAACTTTTCGCTTCAACGGTAAGTTTTCCGGCACACACTCCTGTACAAATTTGGCTCCCTTAAGACACATTTCAAGATTCGTCTCACCTTAGGAGAGAAATAGGATTAAATGCAATCATTGACTCTTATTAAACCGAGTTTCGAGGTAAAAATTGGCTACCTGCCATTGGTACATTTTGATACCTTTGATGCAGGCAAACTGTTGGGCTGCATTTAGTTTCCCTCTCAGCATTTTTGTTTTTTCCAAAGTTTTCAGCTGTCGACTTACATCTTGGAGAGCATTATCAATTTGATTTTTGTCAATATCATAAATAACAACTTCATAACCAACACTTGCGAAGAGCATTGACCAACTTCGCCCAATCAGTCCACTAATTTCAATCATGAAAGAATAATGAAGAACTTTGACTTAAGCTGTGACAAAGTTTATGGTAACATCATAAATCCTCAGTCGTAATTCTCATTACCTGCCAATGATTCCAATCTTCCCTTTGCGGTTAGCCATTTTCTGGTATCAGAATCTCAGAATGCCACGACTCACGTGTAGGGAACGCTCAAGGTAAAAGAGAACAAGAAGTCGTCTTTCCTGCACGCCAATGAATCTCTTTCCTTATCTGACTCTCGTTTTGCTCTCGTTAACATTTCCATTCATCAGCGACCGGCTTTTACTAGGAGCACTGGAGGTCATTTATCAATCCCCATTATCTATATTTGATTAATCGTATTTATCCTCAGCCTACTCCACTTCTTAAAATTGATATTAAGGCTGTCATTATTGCCAGTTTCAATAATGACGAACTTAAGTGTTGAATTTACTTCCGCCTGTATTTTATGTCTGTCGTGACGCAAATCGTTCTGCTTTAAAAATGCATAACGGAAAAGCGCGTAAGGTGAATGAGATTTAAAGTAGCTTTGGCAACGGAATGTATGTGTAAAAGATATTTTCACATATATAAAGTGCTAAATGATCTTGTAAACAGTCTGAAATTGTATAAGATAACACAAATTTAATTGGTTGCTCAATCTTCTCCCATATGCACACAGTGACAGAGGAGAACGAAGAAAACCAACGGGTTCAAAGATCATGTGGTGGACCGTAAATGATATATATACCACGCATAACCCATGTCGAACACGATTTCTCATTTTTATCGCAATTTTTGTGTGTGAGCCCATTGAGTAAAGAAAGAGAAGAGATTATATTTTTACAAAAATGATGTGTGTACGTGACATGTAGGATTGATGTGTTCAAACCGACCATGGATGTATTTAAAGAACATCGACCTAAAACAGTTTTAACTCCTGGTAGTAGTCGAGGGTATCATGCCGTGCAATGCCTTCCCGGCGAGCTTGGTTTGTTTGTATTGGCTAATGGCCAACAAAATTAAACACCTATGTTTGTCCATCACTTGAAAAATTGGCAGGTGGAAAAGTGCATATTTTTCCAACAGTGCAATGCATATTTTTCATTTACCCTTCAGTCATGGTATTGAAAATGGAAAGCGTTCGAAGCTTTTTGCGGTGTTGATTTTCTTCATTTTTCCTGGTTCTCACCATGATGGCTCGATGAAGTAATACGACATTCTCGGGAGTAGATCTTTGTCGGGCCAAGGTCGCAAACGTTATCATACAAAGCCGACGATCGTGGCGGGAAAAGTGAGGAGATAAGTGGAAAATGGTCCCAGTTAAACATTTCAGATTTTATTCAAGATTAACAAATCACTTGAGTACGTATGTGATTGTATTTGATAAATCCACATTTTTGCATAGTCTATATTTTCTTGTCACTCTACGAGTATGCCCTCCATTTCTACCACGAAAATTCCGCAGGTGTCCGATTGCTGTTTATATATTTTAAATTTTTTTCGGCTTCTCCGAACTTACTTCTCTTTTCTGTTCTGTTAGTTTTTATTACCCTTCTCTACCCTCTGCTCATCTTACTTGCATTCTCCTTCCCTCGCCCTCCCAACGTACGTATGCCCGTATATTATTATTATGTAATCTACCGTTTAAGGTAGGTTTTTGGATGGACACGAGTATCAAATAAACATTTGGTGACTCCCCACCTAGCAAACTAATCTATATCAGGTCCCTCTTCATCTCGGTGTACTTCTTTCCTCTCTTCATCCCGTCCAACATCCCTATCCTGTTCCTACCCTTACCTCGCTTGCCCAACATTCTCCCCTCTATTACCTTCTTCAACATTCCACTACCGCTCAATACGCCTTTCATCCATTTTTCCTGCCTTCATAGGATATCTCCCAACAAACCCCTCTCCTCACCCACCATCTCTAGTACTTCCTCATTTGTTTTCCTTTCGGTCCATTTCACCTTCTCCCTTCTTCTCCACACCCACATTTCAAAAGCCTCCAATCTACGTCTATCCTCCTGCTTCAGTGACCGCGTTTCCGCGCCGTACGCTCCATATCAGAGTTTTTACGAGTCTTCTCTTAACATCCCTACTTAACGTCCCCGTCATCAACTCCCTCCTCCTTGAGAAAGCCTCCTTGCCTAGCGCAATTCTTCTCCTTACGTCCCTACCACTTTGACCGTATTGGTCCAAAACACTTCCGAGATATGTAAACTGCTCTACCTGCTCTATTCTTTCCCCGCTTATTTTAATATTTAGCTTAGCCTTTTTCTTTCTGGAAAATCGCATAACCTCTGTTTTATTAATATTGATTCTCATCCCATATTTATCGCACTGAACCTCCAATTCACTCCATGCCCGTATATATGTACGTATATATACTATAGTTCACACTAAGCTAATGTACAAATTATTTTTTGTTATTGTCGTTGAAGAAAGATGATCGGCGAAGATTGGAGGATTTTGAGATGTGGGTGTGGAAATGGATGGAAAAGGTGAAGTGGGCAGAAAAAAAAGCAGGCGAAGAAGTGCATGGTCGGGGTGGAGAGGGGATTTTTGGGAGAAATCCAAAGAAGGCAGGAAAGATGGATGGAGAGCAAATTGATTGGCAATGAGATGTTGAAGATTTCGACAGAGGGGAGAACGTTTGGCACGCGAAGAAGGGGTAGGAATAGGGTAGGCATGTTGGATGGAATGAAATTGTGGTGAGACGTTTCAGAACAAGAAAGCTAACACACAACTTAGCAATGAAATATGCATATTTTCTCACACTGGAATAAAAGCGTTTTCCTGTGCATACGCCCACCACCTTACTTGGAAATGTATCAATTAAGAACGAGGGGTCTGAATTCTGGTCGAGGGTGGTCCATGATAGAACGAGGAGGCTGAATTCTGTGCGGTTGGTGCGCAATCGCTGGCCGTCTTCTCTTGAGCGACATTATTTTGCCCATTGAAAATGTTACAAAAAGATTTAAGTTTTTGTTTGTCAAGCTAAAGTTGAAATAATAGTTGATAGCAGAATTGACAACAGTTCCTGTCCATCCCGAATGGCGCAAATTACCTCATCTCGCCTTCCCTAAAACTGCTACATTTGAATGTTGTCACTTATTACGGAAATATTATGTTGAACAAGATGCCATACCGCTAGTGCGACAATGCATTCCATTAATTCCATACCTTGATAAATTTAATAAGACTCAGTAATATTATTAAATGGCATAAAGAAAACGAGTGACATCGCTTAAGTTCCTCTCCGAGGAAGTATTTGCCTACTGATCGAAGTAATTTATTGAGAAGAGTAGGCGAACCAATTGAGGTTTTTCTGTAAGTTTTATGTGATAACGAATCTCGGTGGTGATAGATAGGAAAGCAATCCGGGAAAGATATCCTGCAATTCGTGGAAGATTTTTGTATTAGCATGTTTGATAAAAATTTTAATTTTCTTGACGACATCGGTAGCAACCTAATGGAATTATCCGCGGTATCGATATTAACCCTCCGTTCTGTTAAAATCATAGAAGGCTGTTGAACACTTCCGAAAATCGATTGATATAACTAATTCAAATGGGAGGCATTAAAGGATAATATCTAACTCGTCATCTGTGAAAGGACGTACATGTAGCAACCAGTCATTTTAAGGATGAAATCGCTGGGAAACGGTGCGAATCTTCCTTGGCGACAGCTAATGGCCATCTCTACATCAAATATCGCCATACGTAAGTGCAAAAAAAAGTTATTGCAGGCATAAATGCCGTAATATTTAATAGATTTCGTGTGCAGTTTCAACGGGGAGAAACCGGATTTCAAATCTACTTTGGCTGGTCATATAATCCTATCCACGGGAAAATGTGGATAAATCCAGCCGTACCGTCCTTTATGGGATAAGAAAGGTCCGAAATGCTGTGATAGGTTTGTATTCGGAAATGACAGAATTAATGGGTAGGCCGTTGTCTTACAAAACAGAAAGGAAGTGCCTTTTTGAAAAGTTAATATCATTAGGCATTGTACAGTTTAAGGTAGGTTTCGGATGGACAAAGATTAAATGCGTGTGTATTTCTTAGTCTCTCCTAACGAGAGACAACCTGGCATCCAGCACTACAATAAACCCTTCTTTAAGTCTGCATGCATGTTATCACTCTTCATTCAATCCATCATTCTTTCACCTACCATGCTTGCCTTTTGATTTCTCCCAACAACCCTCTCTCCTCCCCTTCCATCATGTTTAGCACTTCCGCGATTGTTTTCCTATCTGTCCATTTCACCTTTGTCCACACCCCCATTTTGAAAGCCTCCAATCTATGCCTACTGATTCTTATGTTTAAATTGGGATTTTGTTGATAATCGTATGTGTTTGATATTGGAAATTCGATTTCTCTCATACTAATCTTCATATATGTCAGCGATCCTCAAAATTAAATGCCCAAAAACTTTCTTCCACTAAATTAAAACAGTTAATGTAGCATGATTACTCTGGCATTCATCCTCGACTTTCACACTGGATCTGTGCAGCTAACCTCTCTCTTCTCATACTCAATGAAGAGGATTTACAGATTATTGGATAGTCCTGGATGACTTCTATTCATTGTGAGAAATTCCTCTTTCTTTGCCCTACATTATTTATTTGTGGATTCTTCCTTCCTATCGGAACAGCCCACTCCCGTCAACATACCACTACCTTCCAATAATTCCTACCCAACTTTCATTACCCTTTTCAGATTTTTCCCAGGAAATTATTTCATCACAGTAAACAGTTGTAAATCAATACATTGGGAAAATATTAGAAAAATCCATTAATGTAAATTACAGCATTTAGTGGAAACTTAAGGGTTTACCCATTATTATATCCTTTCTTTAAGTAACTTCCCCTAGAGTGCCATATCTAAACTATTTTTTAAATTTCTTTTTAAGTGGACAATACAATTTTCTTGTCCACTCTCACTTATGGGTTGAATAATTTTCGTTTGCTTTCATAAAGGTGATTTTTGGAACTTGCATAATTCCACTTGTCCATACTGTAGCTAACGTGTCATTGCCACCATAGGAAGTGAAACAATTCATTCTAACATTCATGAATCATGTCTTTTGCACACTGAAATGGGCACTGCCATCTAGCAATAACCTGTTGTGTTGATTTTTTCAATATTTTACCATTATTTTAAATCCTTGGACTAATGACATTGACTAACCTAGACTTTGACTTTTATGACACTCTATAATCCCCAAAACACTACCCCTACCCATTAAAAATTACCTTCTTTCACCCTTTTCTTTCCATCTTCCACTTTGCTTAGAGGATACAGTCATGAAGAGAAACCCCTTACAGAAAATCAGGGAAAATAGAATGCAATTAGGAAGTATTTGTTCATTTTATAGATTTCAAGATGCTTGATAGGGTTAATTGGGCAACATTAATGAATGTACAGCACAAAATAGGAGTAAATTGGAGGGATAAGGGACCAGCAACCTGTATATGTATAAGACTGCTTGGGTACAAGTGGTGGATTGAGGGTTGGGAAGGAAGGAACGTTAGGAAGAGGAGTAAGTTTAGGGATGTCCATTATCACCTGTACTTCTCAACACATATGTGGAGGGTTAAGAAAAGGCTCGTAAAAACTCTGATATGGAGCGTAGCTATGTACGGTGCGGAAACTTGGTCGCTGAAGCAGGAGGATAGACGTAGATTGGAGACTTTTGAAATGTGGGTGTGGAGAAGAATGGAGAAGGTGAAATGGACCGAAAGGAGAACAAATGAGGAAGTACTGGAGATGGTGGGTGAGGAGAGGAGTTTGAGAGAAATCCTATGGAGGCAGGAAAGATGGATGAAGGGCGTATTCAGCGGTGGTGGTATGTTGAAGAAGGTAATACAGGGGAGAATGTTATGCAAACGAGGAAAGGGCAGGAACAGGATAGCGATGTTGGACAGGATGAAGGGAGGAAAGAAGTACACAGAAATGAAGAGGGATCTGATGTAGAGTAGGCTGCTGGATTGTGTTTTGTTAGGAGCCACAAAATATTTGTTTGGTAATTGTGTCTGTCCAAAAACCTACCTTAACCGGTAGATTACCTAATATATGTGGAGGAAATGTTCACAGAGGAATGGGAGATGGGAATGAAAATTATTGGATAATTAATAAAATCTGTGAGATTTTTGAATGATCATGCTTTAGTTTGCCAGTCAGCCAAAAGGTGGTAAGCGTTACTGAGTGCATTGGGAGGTCAGTGCAATAGGTATGGGATGAAATTAATGTGAAAAAAGTAAAAGGTTGTTTTTTTTGAAAAAGAGGAAAGCTGAGTCAAATATTTAAGTACCAATTCATGAAATGGAATAGGTGGAAGTTTATTTCTCTTGAAAGTGTGTTGGACTAAGATGGTCAACTTAGCAGTGACATAAGAAGATTTGCATTAGGCCAAGAGGCTTTCCCAAGGAGGGAAATGGATAGGGATGTTGAGGAAAGATTAGGGAAAACTTGGATCAATAACTGGTGACAATGGTTTGAGCAGCTTGGAAACTTGGTTGTTGAAGCAAGATGATAGGCAAAAATTCTAGTCTGTTGATATGAGGATGTGAAGGTAAAATGGATGGAAAGGAAAACAAACAGGAAAGTGTTAAGAATAGGATAGGTATGTGAAATTGAAGAAGGGTTTATTGTTCTCTTGAATGTCAGGTTGTGTTTCGTTTCGATAGGCAAGTAAATTTATCATTGTATTTGCTGGGTCCATCCAAAACCTACCTTAAAAGCTAGACTACATAGAAAAATATGTGCAATTGCTAATCAATTAGGAATGATATTCATCCTGCTTACCTTGACTCATCTTCCAAATTTTGAGTCCTGTAAGTAGTCCCCATCAGATGCAATTCACTTGTTCTATCTTTTTTATCAGTCTTTGAAGACGATGGTCTCTGCGGCCTTCACCATTGCTTATGATGATGAAAAATGCTTTCCGCATTGGTATTTCTTTAAATTGGGGAACAGGAAAATATCACATGGGGACATGCCTGGATTCTCTAGAGAGAATTAGGATCCCTTCATGTTGACTTTCATAAGATATTCATGAGCAACATTTGCAGTATGAGGCTGAAAAACCCTTGCTTCATTTAAATTGATCGTCCTTCCATACCACAGATTTTCTAATATACGGTAGTGCTTGCAACACCACTTTGCCTTGCAACTGGTTATCTTAAGCTTGATCATCCATAAGCCTGACTGATTCAATGAATTCTCCATTAATTTTCATTCCTATTTCTTCCCATTTCTCTATAACCATTTTGTCCACATGCATGTACTTTCTTTCTCTCTGCCTTGATGTTTTCAAAAGAGAATCGCCCTCCAATCATTTACAAACATTACTGATGTAGTTAATGCCCATGTTATATCATTTTCAGTGATAAACTCACTGTTTCTACCATTACTAAATTCATAATTTAATTCAATACGTTTTTCATAAATTCCTTTTTTTATTAAATATCTAAATCTAGGAAAACAATTAATGACCAATAAACTTCAATCCATATTATTATACCTCCTATGTACATAAATAAAACATTCTCTTCAAATGATTATGGGCATCTCCCTGTATTAAATTATTTGCTAATGTCTAATGTAAGACAGGATCCATCCAGACATGGATATGGGGGAAGAGGTCAGGAAATGTAATACTGAATGTACATCTTCTAAGTTGCATAATAAACTCCACAGAATTCAAAATATTTTGATACATCAGCATGCCGAAAGAATTGCAGTGAACTATGTAACCCTCCATAGTGATGCAAATTTAAGAAAACGAGTAGTTAAAAGAGAATATCCACAGGGATGCTTGAAATTTGCATCCTGGAAATACTAAGAAATTATGATGAATTAATGTAATGTAGTAATACATATATGGACAGACTTGGCTAACAATTACCAAATCCACCAGATAATCATTTCATGTCACTTTATTCTGATTGCCGCAGAAACAGAACATACATAACACAGATCTTCTTTTGCAACCTAGTCTGCCAGTGAGAGGAAAAAAGGCATAGCAACTTCATAAGTGAACTTTTTAATCCAAGTTCAAAATTCATTTTACTTACATAACATTAGGATTCCAACTCACATTTCAAATGTTTGTATAAAACTTCCACGTTTTAAGGTGTTGCAGAGGAGGTAAAGTGAGTAGGGGGCCTCTGAAAAGCACATGCCCGAGAACACTGCAATTACTTTCCTGTCAGTCAAGACATGTTCAGCAACTGTATCACTCAGGAGAAGGGAGAATTGGAAGGGGGGATTAAATTTATTGGTCCATCGGGACATCTGAATTGCCAAGTCCATTGCTGTCAACTTCGATGGCAGCTGGGTTCACTCCACGTCCAGCATGGTTGAAGAGTCTGTCCTTGACCATCTGGGCCATCAGCCCGTGGATTATCTCAATGGTCGTTTTACAAGAGTCCCTTGTCGCCTTCGCCAGTTTGTCCTCAGTTCTGCGTTCGTGGGGGTCAGAGGCACTTCCTGTCCCTCCACTGGAGCTCCCGCCAAGCATGAATCCTGCTCCACCGCTCACAATTCCTGCCCCTCCCCCACCCCCTCCTCCCCTTCCGAGTGCCGCCTCAGACTGCTCCAGTTTGTCAGAGAGGTCGAAAATTTGGCCAGTAGTATAGTCGGCATTCTGCGGCAAACAAAAAAAACTATGACAACGGGCAAAGCATTTTCAAAATGGAAAACGACACTTAGTGAGGTCCATTATAATTAATCATTTTGAGGTATAACTTGACACTTCCTATACACTGCGAGGCATGTTTTAGAACGTTGCCAGTAGATGCCTAATTAAGGTGAAACTGTATTTATTATAGTATATATAACCACAGTATTTGTAAATAAATACTGTGGAAAACTGCTATGCCTGTCACTTCTTTGGATACTTCAATTATGAAGTTATCATGCACATTCATTTCTGTGTCAATGAGTCCTCCAATCTATGCCTATCACCCAACTTCAAAGACTTAAAATAAACATTAAAAAAAAGTTGAACTTTTCATAAACTTCCACAGATTTAAGCCAGAAACCTTCCAATACATACCCTCCCCTAGTCCACTAATAGGTTGCTGGACCTATTGCACTCAACTTACCCCCTCTCCCTTCCATCCCTCTTGGAGCCAGGCTATATAAGTTGAAAAATTTATGTATGTCACCTGATAATGATGCACAGCATCAAAACCATGGTCATGAAATATTAAATCTTTATGTGGAAGTACACAGTTTCTTTTTTTACCCTCATCACGTTTGAGATAACTAAATAGTTTCACCTGCTCTAGTTTTTGCCCTCCTATTTTAACATTTGAGGTTATCTTTTCCCTTTATAGAAAACTACATAATTTCTTTTGCGTTTATTCTCCAAAAATCCCAAATCTACCAGAAAGGCTTTCCTACACACTCAAAATCCTTGCAACTCCTAAGTTGACTGGCTAATTAAAGCCTGATTATCTGCAAATCTGACTGATTTTTGTGAATTACCTCCAGCTTTCATTCCTACCTCCAGTTGTTTTTCATTCATGCATACAAGATTTTGAGTAAAAAGCATCAAGAAAACTTTTGGAAAAATACAGTAATTTAAGATATTGCTACAATGCCCCAATATTCTTGAAAGTACATCCCTTGAGCATGAACACAGGTAGGCATATTCCAGAAGGTCCTCAAGGGTACATATGCAAGCTTCTTTGATGGCACTTGGGGTTCCTCAGTGGTATCCTCTAATGGAGGATTTAAAGTTTGGGAATAGTAAATAGTCTGCTGGTGCAAAGACTGTAAGGGGGTTGGGAAATGGTCATGATACCATTGTAGGTCTTTGTAGGCAGACACTTGACTCAGCTATTGGTCGTCCGTCAATACCTTTGGGACGAGTTAAGCGCAGATCTTTCGAATCGCCAAATTTTCAGTGATAATGATGTGCACTGTCATTTTTATCAATCCCAATACGATCTCATGGCATCATGCATGCCTCTAACCCTCCTGAACTCACTTAACCCTTAAGTAATCATATTTATTTATTTGATTCAGGAAAAGATTTCCCTATTACAAATGTCAGTAATATAAGGTAGATGTAATTACCTATGAATGAAAAAAATAGTAGTACAAAATGAATTTCGGAAATACGACAATTGCAGTTTAAATTCCATTGAACTTTTGCATACAAGGTTGTTTAAAAAAGAAATTGAAAAAAGCAAGGTACATAGAAACAACTAAATAGGATCAATTAGATGTACCATGGCTTATAAAATTCTTGAATTTCAAACTTGAGAATGAAAAAATATCTATATTTTGTGATCTTCGTTTATAGTCTCTCATTATTTTAAATATGAAAGCATATAAAATTTTTGGACAAATGAGGAATATTAAATTTAGTAGGTTTTTTGTTACTTTAACGTGCGTGCAACATTCTAGTTTTTCCAGAAATAAAGGGCAGTAAATTTGGTTATATGGCAAACAATATTAAAACATTTAGCCAGTAACTTTCCCTCGAGTAGCTAGTGTGGGAAAATCAAGAAGTTGAGTTCTGATTATATCATAACTAATATGAAAAGATTATCTCCATACACTTCCTCTCGATATCCCCTCCCATCTATTTATCCTACTTTCTTTGAATTCCTTCCAATGACATTCTTTCTTCCTCTAACAGAAGTACAGCTTCTTTGAAACAATCTACTTTTACCCTAAATGAGTTACTTAAATTCAGACAATCATTTAATATGACGGTAACAATTTGATTCTTCATCCTCGGAGCATATATTTTAATGCCAATTAAAATAAAATAATGGGTGGTTATCATTTTACTTGCAATAACCGTTTCACGAAACTAAAAAAACTAAAAGAGTGAAACTGCTGGATAGATTCTCAGGTCATTCATTAATATGAATGTGAACATAATTTTTCTCTGTATTTCATTCACTTTCATGATGAGGCGTGAGGTTTCTAAATTTCAGTTCTTAGAGCCAAAATGAAACTTACTGTGATTAAAGATGACGATGATAGCGTGTTGACCCAATATTTATTCCACAGGGAATCTAAAAGCCGTCGATCCAAAGATGACTTGAAGTAGGAGACCTCCAAGGAATAGTACTGCTTGCAGTGTACCCCAAAATCCTCAATCTTATTAAGCGGAATAGTTTGATATTCTGATGGTTCTTCGTTGGGAGGTTTATAGCCCTAAAAACAAAATCAAACTCATTATCAAAAAGCACACATTCAATACATTTATAGAATACACAGAATGAAAAGAATGATTTTAAGTAGTACCTTCGGATACGTTCTAAATGCTCCAAGACAAACCTTTCCTGCCGATATTGTTCTCACAGGATCAATCACAATCGCTACAAATGGTTCCTGCCGAGACACGATGATGTTTGCCATCAAATTTTCAGGTCCAAATGAATATAAACAAAATGTTAACACCACAGACGCATAGAAAGTCATAAAAGATTGATGAAACCAAGAAAAATATACAGAAATAAAATACCACGTGCATGAATAAAGCTATCTGTACATACCTGAAAATTCTGATTCAGCATTTGAGTAGATACATCAATTCCTGATAGCCAGCATCCATAGCCAGGATGGCTGTGATACCAACCAATAGCATTTTCTAGTCTCCCAACCTAAAAGATCAATGCGATTTCATTATTAACTGCGAAAACACAAAAATTAGATAGCCAGTGCATATTGGCATTTAATCCAATGCAACCATTCTGTTTAATTGTGACTTTAAGATTTTTATTACAGAGAGTCAATAGAGCAAAATATAAACATTTTAGATGGAATCTAAGAATGATGACAGCACGAACATGTAATCTGACAAATATCAGATGATAACAATTAAATGAATGGGCACCATGGAGACCAAGTAAATAAGTCATTCACTAATATTATCAAATGCAAAAGGAATCAGGCAATGAAAAAAATAGATACTATATATAAATTGTGATAGCATAAACCTGTAATAAAATTGTCATATAGTCAACTGGAAATGGACCGAAAGGAAAACAAATGAGGAAGTACTGGAGATGGTGGGTGAGAAGAGGGGTTTGTTGAGAGAAATCCTATGGAGGGAGGAAAAATGGATGAAAGGCATATTGAGTGGTAGTGGAATGTTGAAGAAGGTAATAGAGGGGAGAATGTTGGGCAAGCGAGGAAAGGGCAGGAACAGGATAGGGATGTTGGACGGGATGAAGGGAGGAAAGAAGTACACAGAGATGAAGAGGGACCTAATGTAGAGTAAGTTGCTGGATTGGGTTTTGTTTGGATTCACAAAATATTTATTTAATAATTGTGTGCATCCAAAAACCTACCTTAACCGGTAGATTACCTAATAATAGTATAGTCAACTGGATATAAGAAATATTCTAAGACTGCTGATGCCTATGGGGCTATAAGAAGAGATGATTCAAATTATTTGACAGACATATTTAAACATGTTTGAATTGTGATTTTTGTGCTTTAGCCAGTTCTTGGAATTTGAGAGCATCATGTCTCGTGTTTAAATTTACTTTTATCTCATATCATTAGCGTAATATGTAATGTATATGTGGTACAATTTTCAATGATTTTACTGCAGCATTGTGTCAGTCAGGCAGTCATAGCAAGTTGAAATATGCTCAATTTGCTTACATCAAAAATGAAGATAAGAAGCTATGAACAATGTATGCTGCATTGAACTTTTGCTTTCTTCTGCCCAAACAGGCAGAGATCCCTGTGAAATATATAGGAGACTTACGGAGAATCTGTTCTTCTCGTTAGAAAGACTAGAAAATGGTTTTAAATGTTTAAAGAGGGTAGACAATCAACTTCAATTAAAGGTGGACCAGGAATAACATACCATTGAATAATAAATAAATAAATACCATTAAATAACATTAATAGCACTATCAGAAACAAGAAATGTACACAAGTTGTAGTTTTGCATGCAGGTTTTATCATAACTGTAGATGATGGCACATGAAGATGAGGTGTTTCTTTTGAATTATATTAGTGCAGATGGAACTCAGCCATAACATTTTGATCATGAGACCAAACAGTAAAGCTCTAAGTGGAAATCTCCAGCATCACCAACACAAAAAAATGCCAAAGTGTATTTATGTAAGTCAAAGCCTATTATG
This sequence comes from Hetaerina titia, assembly GCA_037158775.1. NCBI lineage: Eukaryota > Metazoa > Arthropoda > Insecta > Odonata > Calopterygidae > Hetaerina > Hetaerina titia. Next base: position 81,284,183 of record CM073774.1, on the reverse strand, counting down.
TAAGTTATAGTCATATTTTTTCAATATTCATGGAACGGTGTACCAGCCAACCAACACACAAAACTGTAAATGGAGCATATTATAGAGGTGTACAAACTGAAATTTCTTGAAGGCCGTATCAATCACAAGAGGCCACTTTTCAGAGCAACAGGCTAGATGCTGCTCTGTGTTAATTTTCGGTTGCACATCACAAATGCTTTTCCTGAATATCTTGCAAAAGATCAATGTGAAGTGTGTTACGCATCCTTGCACAGGTTAAACCTAGCCCAATGCATGTTTTTCCTGTTCCCCAATGTGAATGAAGACAGAGGAAGGTCATGTACAGCACAGATCTATGTCTAATTAGAAATCAACATCAGTGAGTGTAGATGGGCAATTGCAATCTTCCCAGCCTGAATTTCCCATTAAGGGAAGTGGTGAAGAGATCTTAAGGATTGGATTCTGACAGGATTTTAATATCCCCAGGATAGGACAGGATTAAAGTGAATATTCCCATCAAGACAAAAAAAATCATTTAAAACAAATGAAGGCAACAAAATGAAGAACTTGACACACCAAGTATTAACAAAATCCATGGCGTGGACTTCTCAGATGCTTAAGGGCAGTTATCATAAGAAAAATATCTTTTAACCTGATGAATATTTCGTAGATTACGACCAAGACAAAAGAACATCTTTATATTGATTCAGCAGATCTATAAAATGCAAAAAAATGAGACTAACCATGAAAAAAAACTAGCCTATTTTGAAAACAAAATAAAGGAACTTATGTATGATATATGAATATGAGTATGGAAGAGTACATAATAGAAAACCTTACTCATCCATTCAAATAGGTTTGGATTTAGTGAGCCAAGAGAAAACTGAAAAGGAATAAGGAAAAGAGAATACTAATTTATTATTAATACAAGACCCTCAATCCTCTTGCTTGGATATTTACATCAATGGACTAAAATTGTTGGTAGAGGAGAAAAATCACAGCCAACTAGTGGCAGATGGAATAACTGAGACGATCTCAAAATTAGATCCAAGTCTGCGTTGGGACTAGCAGTTTAAGTTATTAACTAGGATACCATAGATTCGCATAATATCAGGAGAAGTTGACATGCTTGAATGCAATGGAAAACAAAACCAATGGGAACACCTCTTGGAGACAGCATAGAATTAGGAGAAGAAAATGAATCTCCTGCTCAAGGCAAACAAATTCAGATGGCAATTATGAAGGCCTTTACTACCTTAAAGAGTTCAACAATACAGCCTACATCCAGAATGATAGCAGGCTAATGTGATACTTGTGGAGTACAAATGACGAAAAAGTCAACTACACTAAGAGTGGCAATCCAAAAAAGTTGAATTTCTAGCACTGAATCAGTCAGAAGTGGACTGAAGTTACAGCTGAGACAACAAGTCTGCCTATTGAAGATGAATGCCATGGGAGAGGTGACAAAATGGATCCTGTGGTCCCAGAGTCTATTTGAAAAGGTCTTAAACTTGTGACACTGTTACAAAGATTAAGTATTTATGAATGGAAAAACAGGTACAGGCGTCTTCGAGAAAGAGAACTGGTTCAAACTGCCCATCAAAAAAAACATTGTTATTGAACACAAATTATTTGAGAGCATACAGAAGAGAGAAGAGATAACTTTTGATTTCATGATGCCCAGACAGAACTTATCGAGCCAGTATATTGGCAGGGTGAACAGCGCATGGAGACATGACTGAATGAAATAATATTTTAATTTGAATATGTTCACCTGAGGCCATAGGTTTCAGTAGAATGAAATTGATCTTTGCTACTTATTTGTGTGCTTCTTTATTCATGGCAATCTAACTGTTGTAACAAAACTCCAAAATAACTTCATTCTTAAAAAAAGGTTTGTGTCAGGGTAGATATTTAGTTTGTTACCATTTTGTATTGTGCTTACTAATTTTACAAAATTAGTAAATGAGAAAATTTGGAAGACTTGCAACCTTAAGACTACCCCATAATTACTTGCGGGATCCACTGCCAAAAAATTGGGAAAAAATTGATTACATAGGCACTAACTGATTTGAGAGACTTGCTGGCTGAATCATAAAAGTTTAAGCAAAGAAAATGAATTTGACAAACATTTTTATCGTGTATAGAAAATTGGTTAAATCTCATACTTAAAAACTAACTTGAGTAGTAGCAGTATAGTGAAGCAATATGGTGGATATTTAACATAGTCCAGAAAATGAAAACTACTCTTTTCGCAGTGAATCAACTTAGGCATGGAAACTTGTTGCAGTGCAACAAGTTCCCATGCCTATGAATCATTATCAAATACAAGATAGCTACAAAATTAAAAATGTTTAATGCTTCGTAACATGAGTTGCAATCAAATATGATAATGCATATCCATTGGATCTAACAGATAGTCTTTGAAATAATGAATGGCACCTACACTCCATTTAAGTTAATAACCCATAGTTATAAAAAAACCAACCAATAGGTAACTGAACAATAACTTTTTACCAATGATTAAGTAATTCATTACTCAACTGCTGGTGACTTTATAGTGATAGGATGTTTATAAAAATATATGTTTAAAATATGTCCAATGGGCATTTACTAATGAATACTCACTTGTTTTGCTGCTTCTATATATGCCGTCATATATTCATATGCTTGCGCTTGGGCATTTACTCTAGTTTCAGTTCCTTCCACAGGTAAAGCAAATGAATCCATTACAATCATAGCAGATGCATCGACTTTTCCAAGCAGCAAACCCATTACCTGAGTGACAAAAATTTTTCAGATCAAATAACAGTTAATCGCACACTGAAATGATATTCAATATCATGCAACACATCTTACATTAAATAAGATACTTATGATTTGCTACAACTGCTTTCGCATACTTAAAAAGGTATTAATACAAGGTAAACATGAATATCATTACTGACTAAATGGCATAGAAAAAGGGAGAGCGGGAATGGTGAAAAGCGATATATCAGTGTACATTAAAGGATAGAAGGCCCTAATTGCTCAATTACGTGTTCTAAGTAGCAACTTTAATATCGCCAAACACTCCATGTATTCCATAAAAAAATGAGAGATGCAAATAAAGGTTTACTTGGTGAATTATTTCTTCAAAACGTTGGCTTTCAATGCAATCCAAGCACCGGCACTGATGAAATCGACGTGGAAGTTTAACAAAATTTGCCTTACCGTACTAGTGGCAGTCATGTTGCAATTAAATTCCGAAGCCACATACACTACAACATATTACTAGAGACTCGTAGCATGAAAATAAGAAAGCATGATCTTACTTCTAATGAACCGCCAGCTCTTGCGTGCATTACCATCTTCAACAGGGCAAGCGCAGATATTCTAATATCTTTAAAGAAGTGTGGGCTATGTAACAAAAAAATAAACATTAGAAAAAATACATCTTTATATTTTTTTGAGGCACTACACATTAAAGTTACTGAGAATACGATATGTATACAAAAGAAAATAATTGCAAGACAAATTGTTAATCTCATCATTACTCTTTTTCCCAAGGCTTAGCTGCAAGTATATCCATTTGCTGCTTCTTGTCGTAACGATATATTTCATCAACACTACTAATTGTTTCGATACTGTTCGACATTTCCCAAGTTTTTTGAGCCATGGTTGTTTGGCTGTCACTCGACGTTGATGCCTCCATCATTGGCCCAATGTTCTCCTGCGAACGCGTAGGAGAATTTTACTGATTCTTTGACACGATATACCTATCAAATATTGAAAACCTAAATCTATAAATTATAGTTTCGAAACTCAATGAAATTCATTTACTTCCTCGTGCATATTGAGAGCGCTACAAGCTACTAGCGGTTATTTTGCTCGGCGATTCTCTTATGGCAAGGCCAAATGTCGTGCGCTATAAGATGTCCTTTGTTTTAAAATTGACATCAGCGTTCCGTAGATTTGTGATTGTGAGTCATGGTCGGATTTAAACCTTGAAAGTTGTCGCATATTTTTTTTCATTGCAGTTATTCAACGCCTTCATAATAACACTTGAATCTCGTGTCATAGTTGTTTTTATGAAATGTCACCGTCCTGTCTATTATCAGCAAAAAAGTGTTAGATTTGTGCCTTAATCCTTAATAAGTTAGTCGTTTTTACTGAACATCAATTTTATTTCAAATATGAATTTTTTTGGTAAAACTCCAACGGTTAAAGGTGACTACTATTTCACTGTAAGATATGTTGTTTCTCAATTTTTTATTCTTAACTAATATGATTTTCTTTGTAGAGCAACTAAGAGAAAATGACAGAGCCCTTCGGAAAGTTGGTCGGGATTTGGAACGCGATAAAAGAGAACTGGAAAGAGAGGAGAAAAAATTAGTAAGATCATCTTGTGTATACAGATAGGATATTTTTCGAATGAATTTTCTATAGATTAATACTGGGTAGCATTTTACATGTATAATATCAGTAGCTTCGTATTTTCATTAACAGCCAGGCATATATTAATTAGGGATTGAACAGATTGATTGATGGATGATATAAGCCGACAATCATTATATGCCAACTAATTATCATTTTTATAGAGTTCAAAAAGCCTATATTTATCGTATTCTTGGAAAATATGTCAATGTGAAAATTACTGACGACCCCTAGCTAGCTGCCTTATTTATAATAATCTTAGTGTATCAATCGATTGTACAGGGATTGCTCCGTGTGAGCGTCAGTCTGGGGGGTGGATAGATTCTATACGGTTTTAATGCCTTGAGGAAGTATTAGTTTCATCCAACCTACACTCCGTATAAGTTTTGTTTTCATTGATTCATGTTTCATCCATTTCTATGAAACCATTACTCTCAACTTACTAAGATTTAAAGATTAAAGTGTCCCAAAATTCTTTTTAAAAATCCTTACGATAGTTTTGAATGAATAATAATTACATTCAATTGATTCACCAAGACTAGCAAGGCTTAAAATAATAAAAATATACAAGTTTTATGAGTTCAAGTCTGCCACAGAGAGAATCATTTGCTTTAATCATCATATGTTTTCATGATTACCACAGTATATTACCGAACAAGAGAGCAATAAGAAGGGAAATTGGCTGCTAAACCACCAATACCAGGGTTCCATTTACCTACACTCAATTTATAATCCCCAGAGTGGAAAAAAGTAAACTGTATGAAAACCATGCTTTATGCTCACTAAACTGCAACTTGTGTAAAAAATTCATAATAAAATCGCTACATTTCCTTTAATAACCAGTGCTTTTAACACTGCTTAAAATAACTTTTTTGCCATTTTTCCTTCTTAAATTTCATTGCTTGCTATTCCTCATGCGTTCCTGATATCCAGAGTCAGCAAAATGATGTCTGGAGATTGAAGAATAATTGTTTGATCTTTGAATGTCAGAAGTATTCATGTTGATGGTGTGGTACACCTTGACAAGAATATGATTGATGAAGCACACCACAAGGTGTCCAGTGACTTGGAAAGCACTGAAAATGTGAATAATTCAAGGAATTTCACATAGACAGGATGAGAACTTGCATATTTTTGGCTCAAAATATGGAGAAATTATATTTAGGCTGATGTGTTTGGGTTTGATATAACATCGATGAGACCTTTATGTTTGGACTGAATTCTACTGTGGATTCTATGCCAGTGGATTGTTGGGCTAAGTCTAGAAATAATTGATTCTAGCTTCAGGTTTAAGGAAGGTTTTGCAATGGAGGGGGCCTCAAAAGACAATGAAATAATTAAAAGAAAGGCTGCTTTGAAATGGAGGGGACCAGGAAGAGTAAACTTGTCAAAAGTACAGAAAGAGCTCATGTTGGTGAGGAGGTTCAGTGCTGCGAGAGTTTAATTGCCAATCAAAATTCTCTGCATCCATCTTTCCTCTGACTGTTGGATTTCTCCCAACAATCTCCTCTCCTCCCCCACCTTATCTACCACTTCTCTTCTCAATAAATTTCTCTTTAATTCCACGCACTTACTTACTCCCTACATTCTATCCAACATCCCTATCCTATTCCTACCCCTTCCCTGTTTACCTAACGGTCTCCCCTTTATTCTACAACAATCCATTGCCAATCAAAATACTCGGTCATTTTTACTGCTTCCTTTGGATTTCACCCTCCTTCCCTACCATACCTAGCACTTCCACATTTGTTTTCTTTTCATCCCACTTCACCTTTTCTATCCTTCTCCACACCCAAATTTCAAAAGTCTCCAATCTATGCACACCATCCTGCTTAAGTATGTTTCCATGCCGTACAATACCACACTCCATATCATTTTCCTTGATATGTTACTCAAAAATTAATTGAATTAGTGTACAACATTATTCTGGAAGGTTGCAAAAATTTATCTGGGGAAAAGAAATCAGATTTCACTGAATATACTGGAACCATCTTCCCCAGGATGCTCAGCCATCTTTTGAGTTTATTTCCTCGAGGAGCATCCCATGACTGGATATCTTACTTCTTAGAAGGTACTTCTCTGCAATTCGAGAGAAATTGTGTGTGGCACAGTCGATCTAAATGCTTGCACAAGTTTGAAACTGCAAAATCCACCTCAGTGTCAATGAATAACTCACATCCAACATCCACGCTCACGATCACTCTCATCCTATGAACATCGATGAGAATTGGCGGGAGAATGAGGAAGCAGTTTTAATTTTTCACAGTTCCTTTCACACAGCTTCATTTTTGTTAGTGGGAAAGAAGGTCGTAAAAATAAAATGCTAAGCACTCATTAATAAGAAAAATACTTTTCTATGGTAAAAGTAAATTCAGATGTCAAGCCCCCTTGAAAAATTTCCAATCTCATATGATTATGTATTTTAGTCACTCCCGCTAAGCTATGCGACAGACTGCTTGGTTTCTTAAGAATAAACTACTTCAGTGCAATTGCAGTACTTCTCTTCACTGCAAGACATTTCACTGTTAGAAATGTTTTGCTGTTAAGCTGTCACAGAAAACAAAACAAGGTGTATGCATCGTCCCCATACCGAATACATTTTCACCACAAACGTTTACCTTATTTTAATAATTTTGATTAAATTTGGATTGCTCCTGTCCGAAGATTTATCTATTTATGTAATGAGTAAATTCACAGAAAGATGTATCCAACTGAAAAGATACTGCATGATGTATGAATATTTGGAAAGCTTATATTTATTAAAATGTTCTTTTAACCTTCCAGCATACGAGAAAATAGATACAATACTCTAATTCTATTACATGTCATCGGGCAACATTAAAATTTAACTTGCTGGTCATTAATTTTGACTTTATACTTTGAGACATAGATTGTATCTGTGTTCATTCCTCTTTTGTAGGAATTGGAAATCAAAAAATTGGCCGCCCAAGGAAATCGGGAAGGATGTACAGTTCTGGCCAAGCAGTTAGTCCAGCTCAGGAAGCAAAAGACAAGAATGATGACGGCTACGAGCAAGGTGAGATATTTTAATTATTATATCATTCAATTGATGAATTGAGAAGAATTGAATGTGTTAGATGCACATTTTTTCTTGCACAAGTTCATGGTTGATTTCATTTTTGTGATGGTTAGATTACTCCTGATTGGGTGTAATTTTGTGAAATCACTATTGGACTAATTTATTTACTTGAGCTACTATCAAATTCAGGTTAATTTTTCTTAATTTCAAAAATTACCACACTCTGCACTTACTGTATTTAAAACCTGTTAATTCGAAAAGATGACCTCTTGAATTTGTGTGCACGTCAATGGGTGACTCGGTTACTGTTTTGCCATATCCTTCTTTTCATTTAGACATATCGCATATTCAATTGGGGGCATTTTATATATTGAACGTATTTAAGTGTACAAGATAAAACATTTACTTCTTATCCATGACTAGATTAACAGGCAAGGATGCCAAAACATCTGTGAATTATATGTTTTTCTATGTAATCAATTATGTACCAATTCCATATATTTCTACTTCCGTAAAAATATTGTGAATCCATAGAAGAATAACATTAGTTAAGTGTCCCTTAGCATTTGTCATGAAATTAATTAAATGTGTTTTAAAGTGAAGAAACTGGAGGTACTTTCACCTCTTTAGTTGGTAATCTACCGTCCAAGGCAGGTTTTGGATGGTTCAAACTGAACATAGCTACATGTTGTAATCTTGGCTAACAAGACATAACCTGGCATCTCACAATACCACAGACCTTCAATTTCACGTACATTCTATGTCCGCCCAATTGGGCAGTTGAATGACTAAATAAATTCAGTCCAGTTCTAATAGCATATCTTTTGCATTAACTTCAATAATCTGCAATGAATACAAATTACCCAAAGCCGTACTCTTGGGGGCACTAGTTAGGGGACACGGGGGAGGGTGCAAAGAATAAGGATAACAGTTATCCTTATTCTTTGCACCCTCCCCCGTGTCCCCTAACTAGTGCCCCCAAGAGTACGGCTTTGGGTAATTTGTATTCATTGCATTCATTCGGCCGTAGTACGTTCCCTTTTGCTTTATTCAATAATCTGGTTAGTGTCACTTATCACCAAAAATAGCTGGATTCATATGTAATACAGCCAATGTTTATCCTGGTAAATCAAGGTTCTACTCTATTATTTTCAGTCATTCTAGGAAATTTTCGTCTACCACTCAGTTTTGTACATTCGTAATAGTTTATTTAGTATTGTCAGGTGACCCCGATTACATGTGTTATAGTAAAAACAATATAAATTTTAAAATAAAGGGTAACATATCATACAAACACCACTGCAATAACTTTTATTTCTAAGGAAGTAAATATTTTTTTCTTAATGCATTCAATGAATCATTAAAAATGACAGAGTCTGTATTACAATCTAAGTACTCATTTTCCTATTGTAATCCTTACATGGTTCCATCCATGCCAATGGTTCATCCATGTCCATGGTTCAAATCCATGTCAATGGTTCAAATTTCATAATCTCCACCATTCTGAATCAACCTTGAAAGGTAAGGTGTGTCTTGTTCTCCACATAACAAAAAAGTCATAAACATTTATCTACCAGTTCTGTTTGGTAGGTGATGGTAGAGTTCATCCTGTTCTAAACTCAACGGCATGTGAAATTCACACGTTAGGGTATGGGAGCTAGTTCCTTTCCCAGGAAGATCTGGTACCCAAAAAATAACACAACTCGGGTGTACCTGAGGGTGCTCAGGAATCAAACCTGGGCCCACTGGTTAGTAGTCCAATGCCCTATCCCTGGACTACCACATCCCTATTCTCTGCTGATAGATATTAAAATCTAAAACACCTAAAAGAGACTAGGGGGAACAGCTCCATTCAAAATATAGTGGAAAAAACTCAACCTGATAACCCTACAATAAGCCCCTCTTCAATTTAACGTACATATATATTTATTTATCTTTTACAGGTCAAGTCTGTCGGTATGCATGCCAAAACCATGCATGCCAACACCAAGATGGCTGAGGCAATGGGCACGACAGCGAAAACAATGGGAAATATGAATAAGATATTGAAGCCTGAACAGGTGGCCAGGGATATGCAAAATTTCGGAAGGGTCGCCATGAAAATGGACATGACTGATGAAATGAGTTGAGTGTTTTTTCATCTGAAAGAAAATTTCTCCTTGTGATATTATCCTCCGATGGTTAGTCATTGGATCTTTTAATTTTTTTGTTGCAGTAAATGACACATTGGATGACATACTGGCAGAATCTGGTGATGAAGAGGAAAGTGATCAGATTGTGACCCAGGTGCTTGATGAAATTGGCATTGAGATTTCCGGAAAGGTATGCTTGTTTACTGACTATTCTATTTTAATTGTAAATAGTTGAATGAATTTGGTTGTTTATTTTCTGAGATTCATTACTCTTATCTGTTCACGTGCAAACACATTGCATTTTTGTCCATGTTATTTTGCATGGTAAAAATTGTCAGAAATAGGTATACTATGCCTTCATAAAGCCTATTTGAATAATTTACTTGATTGTGTGCCTCATTACTTCTTCCCGAAGAACCTGTAATATTATGTGTCATTATTATTGAGATATTTCCTTGCCTTTGCAGTTGGCAGAAGCTAGGTTACCACCAAGTGAGAGGGCTGAGAGAGATAAGCGTGTTACTGATGAGGAAATCGAAGCTCAATTGGCAAGGTTGACATCGTGAAGGTATGGCCAATGTCATGTACACATTTGAAATCAAGTGCTAGATAATTAGTTGAAGCATAGGGTTGTTTTCACGTGCTTATTTTGGGTCGAAGCAAGTGACATGGACAACATAGGCATAGACCATTTGACATATGATTTTCATCAGCACTGATTATGCTAAATTAAAATTGGTGCCTTTAAACAAAAATGTGGAGAATAGTTAAAAGTAGCAATTTTCCACAAAAAAAAATTTATTAATACGACTGGTTTCAATGCAACTACATCATCTACCAGAAGGACTACCTTCTGGTAGATGATGTAGTTGCGTTGAAACCGGTCGTATTAATAAATTTTATTTTGTGGAAAATTGCTAATTTGAATTAATTATGTTATTCCACCATATCATGCCTGAAACGTCTCTTTTTATTTTTAAAAATGTGGTGGTATTAATTAGTGTATTCCTAAGGTTAACTTATGTGGACATGGCTTCGTTAAGTTTGAGACAATATAATTTAATTTTAGAATTATTGTTAGTTTTGGTATTCTACTGTTTAAGGTAAGTTTTGACTGGAGACAACCTATACAACGGTGCAATGATACATTTTCTTGCTTCTCCTAACAAAACAATCTGATAATGCAACCATTTCAGAGAGTAAAAATCATTCGCCTTGACCGGGATTCGAACCCGGATCCCTCGATATCCGGCCGAGTGCTTTAACCAATTAAGCTACCGAGACGTCCTCTTACACTCTGAAATTTTGAGGGCTTTAAACTTTAAAGGGCTTTAAAGCCCTCAAAATTTCAGAGTGTAAGAGGACGTCTCGGTAGCTTAATTGGTTAAAGCACTCGGCCGGATATCGAGGGATCCGGGTTCGAATCCCGGTCAAGGCGAATGATTTTTACTCTCTGAAATGGTTGCATTATAATGCACACATAACGGGTGACTCCGTTAAAGTTACTATTACAGTTTCTTGAAAACAATCTGATATTTGGCACTGCAATAAATCCTTCTTCAGTTCCATATACTCCCTTCCTCTCTTCATACTGTCCAACATCCCTATCTTATGCCTTCCTTGTTTGCCTAACGTCCTCTCATCTATTGCAGTCTTCAACATCCCAATTCCAGTCAATATATTTTGCATCCATTTTTCCTGCCTCCTTTGGATTTCTCCCAAAACTCCTCCTTCCTCCCCACTTTACCTAGCACTTTCTCATTTGTTTTCCTTTCCATCCACTTCACCTTCTCTGCATCCACATTTTAAAAGCCTCCAATCTACATCTATCACCCTGCTTCAATGCCCGTATTTCCATTCCACACACACGCTCCATGTCAGAGTTTAAACAAGCCTTTCCTTACCATCCTTACTCAACATCACTGTCATCAATTCTCTTCTCTTGGTGAAAGCATCTTTGTCTAACGTAATTCTTCTTCTATTGTACCTACTACAGTGACCATTTTGGCCCAGAACACTTCCAAAATGCAAAATAAAGGTGAAGTATACCATCTGCTCTATTTTACGAACTCAAATTTTGATCCATAACTTATCCTTCCCCCTTCTCAAAAACCTCATGACCCATTTTCTGTTTAAATCCATCTTCATCCCTTAAATAGATTTTCTAATGTACTCAGCAGAGTTTGCAATCCCTTGGCTGACTTATTAACTAAATCTTGATCATTCCAAGGCCTAATTAATTTTATAATTGTTCATTGACTTTCATTCCTATCTCTAGTTCTTCTGATGGCTCTTTCACAATTTCCACTTCTGTAAAAATCATCTGTCTAAATTGAGAATCGAACTTGGATCTCCCAGTTTCCAACTGAGTTATGCTACATACGAGGGTTGCTATTTATATTTTCAGCCTAATAATGAAAAAACAGTAATTTATTGTTGAAAATGGCTTTATTGTTCTTTTGAAGTATTCTCCATGATAATCAATATACTTTTCCAACCGCTCGAACCAATTTTCGTAACAGTTTTTCCACTCCGATTGAGGTACCTTCAAAACATGGTTTTGAATGCATCAATGGCTTCTTCAGGCACCAAAAACGTTGGCCACACAATTGTTTGTTGATAAACAGGAATAAAAAGAAGTCATTTGGTGCTAGACCAGGGCTGTACGGAGGATTACCCATCAATTTGACGTTTTGGCCCATCAAATAAGTAGTTGTTTCAGCTGATCTGTAAGAGCTTGCATTGTCATGATGAAGATTGATCCTTCGTTGCTGCTTCTTTTTCTGTATTTCACCAAGTACTTCTGGCAAACAAATGTTCCTGTACCATTCAGAATTCACGGTTCTACGTTGCTCTAATAGTACAGTTGCCACATTTCTAATTATTCCGAAGAAAAAGACAATCATTTTCTTTGATGTGCTTTGTGCATGAATCATTTGTTGGACTTGGCTCATCTTAGAAGATCCTTATAGTAGATTGCTGTTTTGTATCAGGCTCGTACACATAGATCCAAGGTTCATCACCTATGTAGATGTTATGCACAACTTTTGATGCACAGCGATTGTAATTCTTGAGCATTTCTTCCCAATTTTTTCTGAATAAATGACTGTTAGGCAACCTTTTTAATTGACCCATGAATAGTATCCTCATTAAATGGAGTTAAACCATCATAAATGTCAGAGTGTAAATACAGGAGAGTGAGAGGAATCAAAAAACTGAAATGGCTGAAATTGACAAAAAGATGGGCATCTGCTCCTTTGTAACTCAAGAACAAGAATAATTGTTACAAAATTTTATTCTCCAGAGACCATTACATGTTGGTATAAAACTTGTCAATAATCATGCTAAAATGCTACACTAAGGATAGGGAAGGTAGGATGCTAAAATGGATACATTATAGCATTTATCAAAGGAAGTGTTGTGTTTGGAGGTGTGAATGGGGATTGGGAGCATGCCAATCAGGGAAGAATTCTTGCATGAGGCCCGGTGGTTATTGATTCTAATATTAAGGGATATGGTAAACTGTCCTATATAAAAGGCAGGGCATAGTTGGTACTTCAGAAGGTAAACTACATTGCTAGAAGTAGATGTGGAGTAGGGAATTGGTGGGAGAGAGTTATAAACTGGGTGGGAGAGGGATGGGGTTCAGGTTTTGAAAATAGGGCATGATTTGAATGCAGGTTTATTGCTTGGCATGGGAGTGGTTTTGGGACAGGGCGGGGAGTTAAGGAGTGGATTGGTTAATTTGAGGAGATCTGTTAAGTTGGTTTGAAAGTAACGGAGGGACATTTGGGAAAAAGGTTGGCGGTGGAATTATGGTTTTTCAGGATAGGGTAGAGGTTTATTAGGATTAATCGCAGAGATTGTAGGCTAGGGAAGTATGTGGTGCAAATTGAAAGAGGGTGGGTTTCCGAGGTGGAGGAAGGTTCGGGAGTGTAAGCAAGTTTTTGGATCCTTTGATGAAAGATGAACGTTATCAGGGAACCAGTACCATGTGGCCAGAGAAGGAAAATATCATCGATATATCTGAGCCACAATAGAGGTTTCAGAGGTTGCTTCATCAGGAATTTTTTTCTCTGTGAGAACAAGAAAGAGGTTTACATAAGAAGGGCTGAACTTGCTGCCCATGGCACAACCCTTAATTTGCATGAAGAGTTTATCGTTAAAGGAAAAGGAATTACGAGTGACGATGAAGTCAGAAAGCCTAAGGAGAAAATCATTGCTGGGTATATGTTACTTAGAGCATTGGGGAAGTTAATATTGGAGAGCGGAGAGACCTTCTGAGTGGAGAAGTGATGTATAAAGGGATGTGGCATCTATAGTGACCATGGTAATATCGGTATCCGGAGGGAGGGAGGTGGATTTTAGCCTTTTCAGGAAATGGTGTGCATCTTTGGTAAAATCCTGGTATACTCTTTGAAGTTAATTCATTTATGAGGGTTGCAGAAACTAATATATTGATATCATCTGCATATAGATTGGTTTAATCCCACATACTTTAAAACTGAGGACAGATCATTAATATAAATCAAGGAAAGTACTGGACCTAGAATAGAGCCTTAAGGCACTCATATGGATTTGGTTGTCTTTGGTAATTTATTCAAAACCACTGACTATTGTAGTGACTGTGTCCTCACGATCTTTTAAATACGACTGGATCCAATGCTTTGGTAATATCTGACGTGATACCTTTTTTTGCTTTTACTCTGAAATTGTTCACTTGTATTTCCTCTTGTTAAATAGATAATAATGTTTAATTTTAAAGTAGAGTAGATGTTTTCTTGGTGATTAAAGAGAGTGTGGGTGCTTTTAGAAGTGTGTATATATATTTATTGGAATTTGATACTTTTCCATTAATACTACACCTCTCTTATTTTTCCAGAATGATGTAGCCTTGGAAGATTGAGAATGGTTATGTTGTTGAGGAAGCCAATTGTTTACCATTTTCAAAATTTTTTTGCCCAAAAGTGTATATAGTCTGCCTTGCAAAACCTCATGACTGTAATAATTGGACTGAGGTTTAATGAAGATGTTTTTGGTTTGCCTTCTTGAATCCAAAGAGCACTTGAATGAAATTATGAAAAATGTTGCACAGCATATATGGTTTTTGTGTGTTGCAGTTTTATCAATGGTTTATGTGATTTTGTGTGGTTACCTCATTTTTCATGAAATGAAATTTGCCTTCGGAGTAATGAAAGGCAACAATTTGGTAAGTATTTTAAAATTTTTTCAGTAGTTGCTGTTTTAATGAAGTCCAGCCCTTCAATTAATCCAAATGTTTACAGCATTGGGACTGGCAATATTTTCTGTATTGTATTATTTTGTAATTACTGAGAGATAAATACATAATACTTTTCTAATGTATTTTCTTATCCCTATTGCTGCATAATAGGTAACTTTATAGAACTGAATTAAAGCAAAAAGCAAGCTTGTGTGTTTGGCATAGTAATCAACATCTTAGGTTAGAAAATGAAATTTTATGAACATAATTTCTTAGAATTAGTAAAGGTCATAGGTTATTTGAAGTTCAAAATTTACATCCCAAGGGTAAAGAACAACAGTTATAACCCAGATGCCCCATAAATACTAACTATTCTTATTTCCTTTTCAATGTACCTGTATCCTATTCCCTTTTCCCCCACCGTTTTATTTCTTCCAATTGTGAAGTGTATGAGGAAAGTTAAGCATTATTATTATTAGGTAATCTACCGGTTAAGGTAGGTTTTTGGATGAACACAACTATCAAATAAACATTTTGTGACTCCCCACCTAGCAAACTAATCTATATGATATCTATAGTGCCAATCATTATATTCTTGGGAATCATAATTGAGGTGGTTTCCCGTTGCCTTCCTCAACAGTGTTTTTAACGTGACACCATCACTTAATGACTGCCCCACTGGGGTCAGATGCCATTGCAGCCGCCTCACTGAGGAACAGACGCTGCGTGGACTACCTTTCGTCTGGCTCCTAACCTTCGACCTATGGCATGGGTGACCCAGGAGTAATTATTATTACTCCCGCCAGCACAGCTCTAGGGGTCATCGGAACACACAAGCCCTTCCACCACGACAAGGTTGTAGTCCATGGGAGGGCTAAGCATTATACATACCTTGAAAATAATAATTATCTGCCACACCATGGCAGTGTAATGAATAATCTTGAAGACTTCAAAGGCAGTTTTCATTGAATTAGGTAACATTTCTACCAAATATTTTTTGGCATAATTTTCTTTATTGATATTTTTACTGGACAGATAATATGATACCTAAAAGCTTCCATTGTAATGCAATGATTGAAATGTGATAATTTTCTCCACTTGATGTAGACTAAATTTCTCTGCTCATTAGACACATATATTTGCAACTCAGACATGTGTAAAATACTTTACGCTAATAGTTTATTAATTTTGTTTAGAATTTTTTTTACTTCTTCCTCCTGATCAAGAATTGAAAAGTTATTTTTCAAGATAATCGGCCTGTCCTCTTTATAGCATCTAGAAGTTGGGTATGCCTTCTCAGACAGGAGCTTGGACTGGCTTGAGCTTGGTGTTCTAAATACCCTACATCCCTGAATATTGTCCTCCCCATTTTGTTCAAAATATTGATAAGGAAAGTAATATGGGAACTACATATATTTATGCTAATAAAAATAAGCAGTCATAAAAATTTCTACCAGCGGAAATTGCCAGTAAATGATTTCAATTTATTCAAAGATTTACAGATACACAATTCCTTGGCATATGTTTTAATAATTATTTCATATTAATTCACTCAGAAGAATTACACCCGTTTATTCATCTAGGATGTATGAAATTTTGTATAGAGTCGAATAAGAAAGAATATTTTTTGTAAATTATGATGGTTTTGCAATTGCTGATGTGTGTTATAGTCATTAATCTGCAGTCCATCATTGACAATGTCTAATGTCTTTTAAAGTTTCAATATGGTTTCATAATTTTTGCTGGAGGAAGTTCATTAAAGTATTTCACATTTCACTGTGTAAAATACAACTTGTGCATGTGAATATCTATCCAAAAATGGTGCTTTGTGAATAATATGGTTTCAATTTATCATTCAACTATGCCTGGTGATGTAGGATGTAAGCCCTACTTAGTTTTCTCCATCCGAATGGTATTATGAGATAATTTTGAATAAAATCATAAGGTTTTAGTGGTTAAATATATTTATTTGAATATTGCAGTATTACAATGAAACAACAGTTATTGCAGTATGTGTTGCAATGACCTTTCTTAAAAACAGGCAACCTCTTGAGATTACATTAAATGGTAGGTCTATTGTAGAATTTAGTCATTTTTCCTGAACAGATTTCCAGGATGTGGGGTGTGGACTAAATTTGGGGAAATCTATTAGTGCAAATAAACTTCAATGACAACAGTTTTGACTGGAATATGTATTTGGTCCATTTTGAGCCATCTATAGTAACCACACACAGCATGTTGCACAGACTTTCCTCAGCTTGAACAATTGTTTTTATTTTTATTCTCTAATTTTTTGATCAGTAAGATCTAAATTTGAGGTGATTGTTTGCAGGTCAGAACTTACTATTTATAATTTTTTCACTGTTTTTAATAGGCATTTTCATAATTCATTAGTGAAAAATTACTTGCATTGAGTAGTGCTCATTTGAATTTCCTCTTCAGTTGCTAGGTAGTTTTATGCTCTTTTAAATACAAAAAATAACTATATCCTGCATCTTCTCCTAATATCTTCAGGTAGAATTTTGAAAATTTAAGATGGACCAAGCTGAATACTCTTTCCATCTGCCACAAATCTGTTTTTTAGCAATTACATGGTGGGTTGTATCAGCAATGTACCAAAGGGTTCTGGGTCAAATCCTTGGTGAATCATTTGGATAAACTCATCTAACATTCAAGTGGTTTTCTGAATGCCAGAACTTACAGAAAATATGTAATCATTTACTTTCCCTAGTAGCCCAGAGAATGGAACTGATCTTCATATCATAAGTTTTTTTTTTAATTTCTTAGGATTTAAGTTCTGGTTAACCCTATCCCCATCTGTCAAAAAATAAACTAGGTAGGTAATTGCAGTGGGGAGAAGTTTTCCTTGTAATAGCAAAAAAGAACCAAGGCTTCTGAAACAAAAACTCTTGAACCAATTTTGCACCCTTTCTTGAACTTTAAATAATGATTGAAATATACTAGAGAATCAGAACTTTAATTCTGAGAATCGTAGGCATTCATTTCACAAACACAGACGAGCTTCTTCTGTCATTTTATTCACTGTCATGAAAATCCTGGATTTAGGTATGGAAAGGAAACTAACCCTCTCTTGCTAATATCTTCCAGACTGTCCTCCGCTTGAATACTTCCCCCAGTCACATTTGTATTGTTTCATACATGTCTTCTATCCCTGAACCTTCATGTATTCCTTGATATGAGTCAGATTACATCACTCTTAACTTATTCATTCAAACCTCTCTCAAACCATTTACTCTCCTCTCATACATACATGTAGGAGGGAGAGTCAAATGTAAACCTTGATACGAATATTTTTGATATTATGATTTCTTGAATGTAAAATATGCTCACATGTCAAGTATCACTATCACATATTTTCATATGTAGTTTCCACAGTGTGCAGTACTAATGTTTCTGCACTTAAGAATTTCATAGATGCCTCAATGCAAACCATGGATATAATTGCTGCAATAGCTTCTAACATCAACACTAAGTGCACCTGACCTGGTTGAGGAGAGTCTGTTACAGAAGTAATGCTGTTTGGGATCTTCCTAGTCCACACATCACTACTGGAGTGTCATAATTGCATTACCACACTTAACTTTCATTTAGCAGTTAATTTTGATGTTTCATCCCTAAACTAAACAGTAAACAAATAAGAGAGCAATTCCTTTGCTCTGCATGTTGCAAACAGAACCAACTAATTACATTAATGTTGCATTCCGGTATTGTGTCCTTCAAGCCATGACTATAGTTGTTACAAACCGGCAGATAGCAACAAATGTGAAATATGGAAAATTTTAATGTTTTCACCTGTCGCCATATTGGGAGAGTGTAATGCATTCTCCCTCAACATGACCAAATCCACGTAGGACAAATCCTTTTTACTAGCCCATTACCAGTACATCCAGTCTATATATTTTCATGACCCACTCATTTCTCACTACATCTCTCCTATTTTTTCCCAAAAAAACTCACCATGTACCTCCACAATCCCTGCATTTAGTCAAAATTTGTGCTTACCATGGAATGACAAAGTTTTTCTTCTATGCAATAATGCAAGGAGAATACTTTTATAAACTGCCGAATTTGTTGTCTTTAACAAATGTTCATATTTTTAAAAACTCCACTAACAACCAACTAAATATTTGTCTGGCATATTTCAAATGCCTTTTAATTTATTCACATCAGAAAAAATCTTTTTAATCTTAAGCAATCAACGATCGCGGTAAGTGGCGATATTTCATTTATCTATAATATCGATTGGCGATTTATTGCCAGTGGTTTACCGCTCATAAATATACGTTTCTTTTTTGTTTAGTAAACTTAGTGCGTTCATTGTATGATGTTCTCCATAACTGCATTTTGCTGACTATTATTCTAGCAACATTATAGCCGTTTATCATTGGTGTTTAATATAAGGTGCAGATAAAAATCATGAATATTCGTACTTTGTGATTGAATTGAAGAATGACCGAAGTTCAATAACATTAGTTTCATTAGGAGCGACAATTCCAAGAAGCATTCAACATACAAGGTAAGAATTTAATCATGAAATCTACTAACTTCCAAGTATTATGATTGAAATTTTTCGTGTAGAATGCATTTAAGATTTCACTTGCCGGATCTTGAACAACCATAAACAGTTCAAAATTATCTTCTAAGATTTTATCTGAGTAAAAATGAAAACTTAATTATGGGCAATTTTTTATCAGTTATAGCTATGATTACTTCTGTAGTATTGGTAAGCGTAAACCAAAGTTTTAAATCACTTAGTCATAGGTTGTTGAAACGCTATCGCAATGAACAGAATGTGTATGAAATATTAGTATTGTAAGAGAAAAGTGATTGCTGAATTCAATATTCTTTTTAGCCGCTAGAAATGGCTCTGGACAGTGGCGCGACCAATGGCGAAAATTGGTATCACTGGGGATTACATGGTAACTGTGTAGTATGTGTCCCCAGTGATAATTCATTTTTCGATTGAAATATGGATATTTAACTCACCTAGTTCCTCTATTTACCCTCATTGTCTGCCACTTAATAATGTGGTATATTTTGAAGACATATATTTCATAATTTTGACGGTTTTTAGACTGATTGATGATTAAGGCACTAGCATATTGAGAGGACAGCTGATTTCAACTCAGAGCGGGACAAATTATTTTTTCAAACAATCGACACGTCCGGCTTCGGAGGATTTGGATATGACACTGGTTTAACGGCGATCGCCTTTTCTGTCCTTTGCATCTTGCAATTAATTCACTAAAAGTGATTATAGCAAATAATAAGAATTAAGTCTCACTTTTAATGATTCCTTTGTCCGACTGTTCAGCTGTAGTGTTGATTGACACGGTTTTCTCTTCGTTGCTTTAAATAATCCCGTGCCGTTCGATTAAATTAATAGTTCTCGAAACTTTGATGTTATTTCAGACCATACTCATTAATAATCTTACTGTGAGGAAAGAGATGCGAGCCTTAGGTCCTTGTATTAGTTAGCGAGCGTCCCGTTCTCCGAACTGACTTTGTTTGGATCAGGTTAAATAATGTCTCATCAAATGAAACCGTTAGTTAATAAACTACCTTGAAGATAACTGAAAATTTTGATTTTATAAACAAATAATGTCGCTCATTGGTGATTACGAACATTGTAATTGTAGTCTGTCAGTTGTTGTGTACTGAGCTGTGTAATAGTCAGCTTTAAGCTTAACTAGCAGTAATAAAATATGAGATTTGCCTTAAAAGGAGGTTAAAGTTCACACTCGGTAAAACGAGACGTCATAAAATTTGGCCTTAATAAGTCAGTTCTAACTTAGTTCACGATCGTGAAGTATGTGGCGAAGAGTCAAAATCATAGATCGAAAAGCCTGCACAATAGAATGCACATGCTTATGAAAGGGTTATTTTTGAAAACAATACTTTCGTCTTCAAAAGTAACGGTTATGTGTTGTAGAGCCCTGAATGAATTGTTTCCGCTTTTCCCCATTTCGTGAAAGCGTCTTCGACCGAGTTAGTTGAGACCGTCACTTCTCTCATTGGGTATCTCCTCAATATTTTTCAATTTCATTAGAGTATGTCCTTAAATTACTTGAGGCCATTTTTGGCCTTTTACCGCCGCTTTTCACCAGGTTCCGTAAGACACGGACACCTACTTCCCATATCGTGCGTAATAATTGAGGTTATAACTAATACACCAAGCAGGAATCTGCTCGCATTTCTAGAAAACGAATAAAGCGCATTTAGGCCTAACGAAAAATGTTTTTCACTACGATTCTAAACCTATCATAACGTTTCTGTGAGTTTGTACTGAGACAGGAAAAATGGACGTTCATTGATGACGGAAAGTTAAAATTTTGATATACTATAATGTGGAGAACGTTAGAAGCTCCTTCGTCGATGAATTTACATCGACGAACACATTTTGGTCCAAAATTATTCGATTTCCTTGGAACCGCTCAAACACCTAAAGCTCTACTTGTTCAATCGCTTCACCTTCCAACGTGATACTGATCCTTCGACCTCTGTCTCCAATTATTATACTCGTAGTCTTCCTCTTGTTGGTTAACATTGGTCGAAATTTAGTGGTCGTTAAATATTGCCTCATTGTCAACAAGAACTTTCATCCTTACTAGTTTCACTGCTTCTAGATTTTATTGTTTTATAATTTTTATTGGAATAGTTTACTTTTTGTGGTAAAAAATTGATAGTTTTAAAGTCATTTTTACTTGATAGTAGTAATTTTCATCGAACAACATCCAAATTTCACCGTTATCACCAATCGATTCGTTGATTGTTGAGTGGACATTCCCCCCCCCCCTTCCCACTTTATTACTACGGCAGGCGTCCATTGCGTTTTTTTCGGAATATCATCATTCATAATTACTTTCAAATTTAATATTGTTACTTCCGAAAATTCAAATTATTTCTGCGTCGTCACCCGATGATGAAACATGCTTTTCAAGGAGGAGATGACGTCCAGATAGAGCAATCACCGTAAGAAAATGAAGCATCTTTCGTTTCGTTAATGATTCCTTCTGATATCGCCCCCGGTTTTCGTGGGAGATCGTGCGTAATCTGTTTTCGAGAAGGCCCGAGATGTGCAGGAAAGCCCAAGGCGAGGTATTTATCGAGTGGTAATAGTTTTGGTGGGAAAAACGACCGTCTGTCTTTTGAGTCCATTCGCCATTCAGGATAGGGGTATAATCAGGGCGCAAGTATGGCAAGGTGAAGGAGAGCGGTGGGGAAAAAAGTCCTCCCTGGAGTTGGCAACGGCCTATCCTCAAGGTCAAGGAAAAGTGCCCTAGGGTAACTATGTTTTAACGTTCCATTCGGTGGATCTTTTGCTGCACTTGAAGTTCTTCCTCAAGCGATCAGAAACGGAAATCGGAATGAGGTTACCATGGTAAAAATATCGCGCAAATTCCTCCTCGTCTAGCTCTAGCCCTTAATGGACTAGCCGATTCGACTTGGGAATGTATTTAATGCGGTCGTTATTTGGCTTAATGTGTTGACATCAGAGAGGTCAGTAGGATTTCAGGCACAAAATCATTTTTTCCTCTAGCGTGGTCTTGGGCTATTTTGATCCCTTACCTGGGTACGAAGTGACTCATGATGCATTTTCAACGACGACGCCAAAGAGAGATCCTTCCAATTTATACAAGAGATTTGATCTATGATTTCACTTTTGCGCTCCACGAGTTTCGTTACCTAGCTCCTCTAATGATTTTGATACGTTACTCAGTTTGTAATAAGAGCATTTCTACGCTGCACGCGATCCAATTCGGCAGTCAATCCAACTTCGTGAGAATCCCATATACTAGCAGCATATTCTGAGGCCTAACCAACGACAGATAACATTTCTCTGTGACATTTTCATCATATTTTCCTAGTACTCTTCTACTTTAAAGCTACCGAGGTACATTTTCGATTTTCCACTTGTTTCTCGCAGGATTTAGCCTTTCGTAAACCGTGCTGATTTTTCACCAATGACTCCTAATTATCGAGGTGTCTCTCTGTCGAACTAGAGACTATATGTTCCATGACATTGCATGATATAAATGTGAGGGTAATAGGTCTGTAATTGCACAGTTCCACTTTGTCTCCGTTTTTAAATTGAGGTGTAACATTAGCCGTTTTTCAACATCTGGGAACCATGTGATCTAATCGCGAATTCTTAAATATGATTCATAGATACGGCGATATTTCCAGTGCTAGTTCCTGCGCCGAGTAAGTTTTCACTACCATACATTTTTTAAGAACTTTCTTAATCGTCCCATCTTTTCAGTTGTAAAAATTTCTTTGCATGAAGTCTTTGTCTTTTAAATCTATGGACGACTGTTTCCGTGGTGTAGTGGTTATCACATCCGCCTAACACGCGGAAGGTCCCCGGTTCGATCCCGGGCGGAAACATTTTTTTTGTCGGCCACGGTGGCGTAACGATCTTGTCTCCCAACTCACAGGTCACGGATACCATTCCCGCCTAATTGTGGTCTTTCCCCCGATGAAGTCGTTAAATAAATAACATTAATGTTATTTTGACCATATTGGTCCTTAACACTTAAACAGGTGAACTGTTTCACGTGCTATAGTTTTCCATCCCATATCACAGACCTCGTCTTACTATGAGGTCAGATCACGTATATATTTCGTCGTTATCACGCGTACATCTTAAATATACCTATTTTTATGACATTGTTTCCACACTATTTGAATATTGTACTGAATATTTTTACATGTAAGTAGCTTCTGGCGTGGTGACTAAACGACTAACGTGCGTTAGATGTAGATGTAATGGTTGTACATGAGTGGCTGGTGACTTGACACCCCCGTCACAGAATCTTGCGGCGGCTTGAGGGGTATTATGTAGATGTAGACGAGGCAGTGACGGGTCAGTTCATTTACGATCGTATTCCCTTTCATCGTTCTCACATATCCTTGAGTTCAAATTTGTTGGGCATTGTTTAGTTTGCCTCGGTATATTTTTTCTCCTTCTTTCATATCATCTAAAGATTTTATTGACGTCAAGGGTACACCCAACTAAGTGACCGCATTCCCCTTAAAATGACGGGGCACTAAGGCTCTCTGCAGGTACGGAAGTCGTTAAAAATCTTTCTAACGAACTTAACAAGACTGCGAGAAGGCGATTATGCTGCCGTTGTTTTTTGTGTGGGTTTTGTGTGTGTGCGTTTGGGGTGAGGGGGGAGTTGTCGATTCCCATAATCTGCAGGGAGGCGAGGCAGATTTTCCTGACCAGTGGTTCGCTTACACTTCCTTGGGGGAAGGGGAGGGGAATGGTGAGAAAGGTTTTAGCAAGCGTGACCGTTCCTCAGCGATCTCACCCCCCGGATCAATTCTGCACATTTTTTTTTCACATTAGGTCAAAAGATTTCCAAAATGAAAGCTCGCGATTTTCAAACATCCTTGCAGAATCCAACACTATCTACATCTACATAATATATCGCCTGGCGCCCCAAGGACGTGTGGCGGGGGGTGTTAGGTCACCAGCCATGCATGCACAGTTCCAATCATTTCACCAATGCACAAATATAAGTTTAATCAAGCACTCGAACAAAGTTAATCTCACGAAAGAAGGTACTTACTGCAAGAATATTCAACAGTATGATACGTGTATTCAAATCACGCGGTTGAAATGTTAAAAAGATGGGCCTATTTAAAAAAAATGACATGCAGGATAGAACACTCAATATGTCGACAAAATATATGAATGCACTGCCAATTCTAGTTGTCTCCTACACGATTGCTGCCATATATATTTTGATCTCCAATGTTACGAACAGGGAAAAAAACGACATTTTAAATCTCCCCCTTCCACTATCTCCCTCCCTGATTTTACTTTGGTGATCTGATTTACAATAGCAGTAAATGACAAAGCTCACTGACATTCTCATAACATTTCCGAAGGATACTTTTTATGAACCCTAACTTTTTTTTTTGCTATTCAGCAAATTTTTACGATTGTGTTTTCCCCGGGACGTACAATTCTTGTATCCTTAGTCATCGTTACACCCAAGTATTTTACCAATTCTACGTTTGTTATGTCTGTTCCCTGTATAGTGTATCTAAGTGTACTATGAAGAATTGCGTTAGGTAAGGATGGACTCACCAAGAGGTATGAGTAAATGACGTTGAGGCAGCTTGGATATAAAGAGAAGACAAGTGAAATTTAAAAAATTGAGCGTGTTTCAATATGGTTGAGGAACTTGTTAATCGGAAAAGGAGATGCGTAGATTGGAGACCTATTAGATGTGAATTTGGAGAAAAATGGAGATGATAAAATGAATGGGAATGAAAACGGCGAAATACTAATGGTGGAGGGACAGGAGAGATGGCTGTTGGGAGAAATTGGAAGAAAGCTGGACGATTGGATGCAGCAAATACTGAGAGGTAATGGGATGCTTAAGGCGGTAATCGACGGGGGATTCTGTGAAAGCGATACAGGTGGAGGAAAACAGTAGCCGCTGTAGTTGGAATAACGGAGGTATAAAGAATTCAGATTAAAATAATGAGTGTTTGCAATATGTATTATAAAGTTTACGAATATTTTGTCATGCTCATCAGGACTTAAAGGTACGGTAGTGTGTAGTGCCAGGGTCCATCACAAACCTACTTAAAACCAGTGCACTGCTTCAGGGTACGGCAGCGTAACTTGCTGATTATACTACCGGACCCTCTACTAATAATATGCTCTTGGTTTAAAATCTCTAAATTGAAAAGAATGATGAAAAATTTATTTTTTTCGCGTTCTCCATGCAAGGGAAAAATAAAAACGAGGAACGGACGTCAAAGAGGGTTTTTATAATTTAATGTTTGTTAACACATCCCTTTGACAAGGAAAAATATCAATCATGCAAGAATTCCAGAAGTTTTCTCGGGTTTCCCACCGGGTCAGGTTGTAGTGCACCGACGTTTCGAAGGCTCGGTTAAGTTAAGAAGCAAAGTTAAGCGTAAAATTTGTTTAATTTTATTAATTTTACGACTTCATCGGGACGAGAGAACCCATCGAGGTGGGAATGGAACACATGACCTCTGGAGTTGGGAGACGAGATCGTTACGCCACCGTGGCCGACAAAAAAAATGTTTCCGCCCGGGATCGAACCGGGGACCTTCCGCGTGTTAGGCGGATGTGATAACCACTACACCACGGAAACAGTTCCTTTGCGGGAGATAAGATATAGGATCTATGCAAAGAAATTTTTCAAGGATAAGCTACTGAAGATAGAGACGAGGATTAAGAATGTTCATAAAAATTTATGGTAGTGACAACTTCGATATTTAGCGTGGTAATGTGCGTCACGGAAACATGGCCATTGAGGCAAGATGGTAGGGGTAGAGCGGAGGGTTTTGAAATATGGGTGTGGAGAAGAGTATGCGAGACTATGAAATATTGGGGTGTTCACTTTTGTCTTGAACGGTAGATTACGAAATAAGAAGTAGTATCTATATGTATAAGAAGAGAGACCTATCTCTAACTGAGTTGTTCTTTGTCTTTCAGAGAATGGTGGGTGGTTTGGTAGTAATAGGATTGCCAGGGAGTGGAGGAAGGAAGTGTGGAGAGAAACTCGGCGTAGGATTAAGCCTACTCTATTGACGAAATGCATTCCTTAATGTTCACAAATTGTAACGTCTTATCCGACAGACGGTGTACCCCACTTAAGTGTTTTTCAAACGGTCACCCAAATAGGGATTGGAATACTACTGAAGAATACTGCCACATTCGGAATTCGAACAAGGAACTTCGGTGTGAGAAGTTAGGACTAAAAAACACTTTACCAAGTCGCTTCCCGATTTAAACAGGAATGCATGTTTTTTCAGTTCCTCTGACCACTTTTTGAATCTCGTCTGCCTTTCTATTATATTTAACAGACTTTTGTTATTGGGATATTGGTTAAAAAATAATAGATGTACAACATTTTATATTAACCGTATTATCTAATACTGAATGAGCTGATTATTATTTGGCCAACATTCACCATACGTGACTCTTAAGTTAGGTTTTGTGTGGACACAGATTGAACATCGAGAGACATTTCTTTGCCTCTCCTAACAAAACACAACGTGGTATCGCTACAATAAGCCCTTCTTCAGTTTCGCATATTTTATTTCTCCCTTAATTCTGTCCAGCATCCCTATTCTATTCCTACCACATCCTTGCATGCCTAACATCCGGAGTCTACGAGTATCACTGTCTTCAACACCCCATTGCCAATCAAATTGTTCGGCTTCAATCTTTTCTGTCTCTTTTTGATTTCTCCCAACAACCGTTACTCACCGCCCTCCAGCAATTCCTCTCTTGTTTTCCTTTCTGTCCACTTCATCTTTACCATCCTCCTTGATCTCTACATGTCAAAAGCCTTCAACATAAGTTCGACATATTGTTTCAA
This sequence comes from Hetaerina titia, assembly GCA_037158775.1. Lineage (NCBI taxonomy): Eukaryota > Metazoa > Arthropoda > Insecta > Odonata > Calopterygidae > Hetaerina > Hetaerina titia. The sequence goes on along the minus strand of CM073774.1, from coordinate 81,256,994 downwards.
CGACCACGTTTCCGCGCCGTGCGAACAAGAGTTGTCAGAGTTTTCACTAGTCTTTTCTTTACGTCTTTACTTATTACTTTATGATATCGAAAGGCATGCGGGTCGCGGTGGTCTAGTGGGTAGAGCGTTGGACTACTGACCGGAGGGTCCCGGGTTCGATTCCCGGGCAAGGCACTTTGGGCACCTGCAGCTCCACCCAAGCTAGTTGATTTTTCGGGTACCAGGTCTTCTGGGAAACCATAACCGGCACAGGGAAAGGAACTGGCCCCCCTACCCTGATGTGTGAATTCACACGCCGTCGGGCTTGGTACATGGGTGAGCTCTACCATCACCTACTAAACCGACCTTCGGGTTGATTACTGTGTTTATGGTTTTATCTAAAGGCATATACGCATTACAATTAAGCTCTCGGGAGAAAAAAGTCATCTTATGTATTTGTTCTTGCTCTGAAATGACTGTGGAGAAGGCGGAGTGAATAAATATGTTCGTGTGTTCTTTTATCGAGGGTGGCATCAGTTGCATTGAAAACAAAATATTTTCTTCCATTGTCATTTTCAACTGATTTCATATTATGTTCACCGCACTGGCATTTCTGTGATCATACCCTACCGTACGAGGCCAGAGGGAGTACTTAAGTTGGATTATTTATTTCTGAGTAAATCTTCGAATAAGTGAGACCCTTCTTCGTGTTGCGTGTGGTTCGTTGAGTCAATCCTTAGCATTCGACGAATATGAAGAGCTATTTCGATAAATCCTCGTCATGCACAGAGACTTACCCGACTGGCTAGTCAAGTTGAAATATTGGAAACCATAGAAGGGAATAATCATATCTGATTTCATCCTCAGTGGTTGACTGTGGCAATATTTCGGTGGCAATTGGTGCAATATCAACTGAGGGGGTGGGGGATGGTGTATATATACCTGCCATATGTATTCCGATTTCCATGATGGAAGGAAGCCTTTGAAAGATGCCTCGGGATTACTTACTTACGTGGTGGTCGAATGCAATGCTTCCCGCTGCGGGTTGTGTTTGCTCAGACGAGAAGTTTGGCTCAGTTTTCCTTCGGGATGAAACCATAGAAACCAAGGTTCCAGGCGAGCAGACGAACTGCTGCTCCGTTATCATGATCACGGGTTCGGAATAGCCGTTAGTTTGGATGGAAGTAGGCTCTTGTCAGTCTCAGCAGCCGAGTCAATGGGATAAGCAGTAAACAAGTAAATTCAATAAAAATGGTACTCTTTCTATCGATTGGCATAAAAGGTGTTTATGATCTATTTCCTTTATATAATGGAATTGGGATGTGCAAACGCTGCTGTTTGTTGGAACGTATTAATCGTAGCTATCTGTGTAATATGTAACGACGCTACTTGAGGTTGTAACTGTTAGTTAAAATTTTATTTTTTTGGTATTTACCTCTTGAGAGACATTTTGATTGGACCCGGCCTTGTAACCCAGAAGCCGCGGGTTCGAATCTCGCCTGGGTGGCTATCTCTCTTCTCATAACTTTGGTGTTATTTTAATTTACTTTTTATATCTTGTTGAGTGATAAGATACGAGGGAAAATAAAAGAGAAAATTCACTGGTTTCGGATTAGTTTTTGGAAAATAAAAAAATCCAAGCTCACAGTTTCAGGTGTAACATGGTGGAAATTTTTCATGATGAAAGAAGGCTTTTCCACATAAAATAGTGGGGGGTTAAGATGTTACGCTTCAACGAAACTTAGGTGGTAAATAAAACTATTTTATCTGGAAAAGCCAAGTGACTCCTTTCATCAATCCCAAATTCGACTGCATTACTGTATGCAGGACCAGAATGTTCAATACACAAATATTTTTATTCGGTAATCTACCGGTTAAGGTAGGTTTTCGGATGGACATAACTATCAAATAAATATTTTGTAACTCCTAAGAAAACCTACTCTACATCAGGTCCGTCTTCATTTCTGTGTACTTCCTTCCTCCCTTCATCCCGTCCAACATCCTGTTCCTGCCCTTTCCTCGTTTGCCTAACATTCTCCCCTCTAATACCTTCTTCAACATTCCACTACCGCTCAATACAACTTCCATCCATTTTTCCTGCCTCCAAAGGAATTCTCTCAACAAACCCCTCTCCTCACCCACCATCCCTAGTACTTCCTCATTTGTTTTCCTTTCCGTCCATTTCACCTTCTCCATTCTTCTCCACACCCACATTTCAAAAGCCTCCAATCTACGTCTATCCTCTTGCTTCAGCGACCACGTTTCCGAGCCGTACGCTACGCTCCATATCAGAGTTTTTACGAGTCTTGTCTTAACCTCCCTACTCAACGTCCCCGTCATCAAATCTTTCCTCCTTGAGAAAGCCCCCTTGCCTAGCGCAATTCTTCTCCTCACGTCCCTACTACTTTGACCGTATTGGTCCAAAACACTTCCGAGATATGTAAACTGTTCTACCTGCTCTATTTTTACCCCTCTTATTTGAATGTTTAGCTTAGCCTTTTTCTTTCTGGAAAATCGCATAACCTTTGTTTTATTAATATTGATTCTCATCCCATATCTATCACACTCAATACACAAATAGCCAACTTGAAAATAAGTTCATATCTCAGCGCTGCTGGATCCAATTCTATTCCTTTAAATACATTCGCTTTGTGTATGCTGCTGATTTCATAATGTCAATACCCTGTAAATCCAAATAGAAAAATCAAATCAAAGAAAGAATTTCAAGATTTACAGTCTATTTATTGGAGTTTTTGAATCTATTGAATTTTTTTCAAACTCTGACTTGCGCGTTTCAGTTGTTTAAATTGAAAAAAAAACACTTGGAATTTTCGAAAATCAATTTCGACTTAAAAAACCCGGATGGAAACTATGTCACCCATTGTAATTTAGCATACATCGAGACACTGGCGCATTTACATAAACGTGCACGATTAATTGTGTGACATAAAAATCGGTGTACTTAATTTGACATACTTAACACTTTTGCCCTCTTTATCTTTGTCCTCTATTTTGAGAAGACCTAATAGTACTTTTTCAATTGACAGTCTAACATTTCTTTACGCTCTGCATATAACCTCTGCATAGTATTAGTGACACAGTTTAGCTGGAGACGGATCAATTGGATCCGCCTCTTGAATGAATTTCAAAGTTCCTACTTTCTCCGGCATCAACTCTCACCTTTGACCTTAGACTGGGAAAACAAGGAAGCAAAATATTTTGGATTTCATTCAAGACTCTCGGGAGTCACCGTGAGAAGGGGATTGGAGAAGTGCGAAGAAAATAGGGAAAACGATTGTTGTTTCTCGTTTGGCATGCCACGTTAAGAATTTTGTCACGCGTGGGTGATGCGATTGAAGAAGGAACCGTTAAGAGAAGAGGTTGTGATCCTTGGGACGTTCGGTCGAGGCTGGGAGAGGTGTTTTTGATGATTATTGAAAACTTTCGCCATCTCGAAGAGTTTTCCACTTCCACAGTTATATAGGGAATACATTTGTAAACCTAAAATTGCCTGGAGCCACGTTAAAGACAGATTCAAGAATTTGGTGGGAAACCGGGCGTTCTTAACTCCCTTGAGATTCAACTCTCTTGTTAAATTGGATTGAAGGTGAAATGTCAAGGATTAAAGAACAAAAAAGAGCTCTATGGTCAAACATTAGAACAATATATGAATGTATTGAGGAAAAAACGGCGAAGAAATACATCTAGAGTAGGGGAATATGGTGAGGGAAGGGATGGCGAGTATTCAGATCGAAAAACACGGGCATTAATGTATCTACGACAATTTCACGTTCATGAATATTTGGTAGTCTGTCTAAGGCTGATTTTCGAAGGACACAAACTGAAAACTATTGCACTCCTTTACCTCTCGTAGCAGAACACAACCTAACATAAGGCTCTACAGTAAGTCCTTTTTCAAGTCAGCATACTTCCTCCTTCACTTCATTCTGTCCAACATTCATATTCCTTTCCTCCCCCTTCATCGTTTGCCTTACTTTTTCCCACCTATCGCAGTGTCCAAAATTCCATTGCCAATCAAAACTGCATCCATATTTCCTGGATTTTAATTACTAATCATATACATGGTACGTATTGGTCGTGGTTTAGATTTAAGTCAGCTACCTACTTTAAGAGTCATGGCCAACTTGTGTCCTCCCGGAACTTAGCGCTTCACTGGATGACAAATGACTGTAATTCGACAAACAAAAGAACCCGGTGGTGCACACTAAAGTGATAGACTTATCTTTCAAACGTAGTACATGTTTACCTACCTGTATGGCATTCATATCGCTGTAGAAATCTTTCAGTTATCACATATCTGTACATATATACTTTCGGTTGTTGCTTGTAGTCCGAAATCCACTCCATTGAATGAATAAGACATAATGGGATCTTCCCATGTTGATTTACATAAAAATTACATAAACCAAAAAATTCAAGAAAGTATGCATGTTTCAATGGCAGTAGAGGACTACTATCAGAACAATTATGGATGAATTGTCCAGAAATAAATGTCGTTCTAACGAATAACTGATATCAGATGTAAACTTATTTAAGAGTTGCAATAGTGGCTACCCGCCCGTGTTCATTGACATTAATCCATTTGTGTGAAAAAAGAGCTGAAACCGTGTAGATTAAGAAATCGGTGACTAAGAAATATTCCAAATTATGTTTTGAAGTACTTTGAAAAATAAATAAGAACCTCAGAGTGATTAAAAAACTGTATATTAACATCATATCCGTTTAAGAAATACGTATGAATGGTTGTTACACTGCTTTTCGCCCGTCATTATTAATTCGTGAGCTAAGGTGAGACGACGCTAGTACATTCACGATCCAACTTCTTAAATTTACTGTTGTCCCATTGATTGTGTGGGATATTTGAAGATAGTGTGACGTTGAAAGTTGTTTCAATTCGGAGAATGTTAGATTAAGTGGGGAGAAATGAGAAAGAATTCGGATATTGATTTTTCGCCGCGTCGACTTTTATGATAAGTTTGTTTTCGATAGTCTCCGTTCGATCTCTCACATCTGTTGCTGGTCGCATCGTCCAAGACACTTATGGGCTGGAGGAAGAAACGTACAATTTTGGATGTCATTGAAGGACTAGAAATAGTGAGGATTTGAATAAAGCGGTAGCATAGGACGAATGATGTCCATTTGTGCTGAAATAAAAAATATCCCCGAATTCGAAACAGTTATTAGGGGCTCTTTGAAGCTCATTCATTTGGACCATAACCCACACGGAATTATGAAGGAATTACTGATGGTGCAAGACGTTAATTTATGCATTTTTCATAACCTCTTTCTTCTTCATAGTCCCACATATATTCCAGGCGCTGTGCACTGTTCCACTATCTGTGTACAGACTCAGACGGACACAACATGCAAGGTTGTCTTCTTATTGGGATCGGGTTGGGGGCTAGTTTTCGGTCTTTTCACCTCGAGGGACCGGGTTCAAACCCCGTAGGTGGCAGGAGTTTTCTAGTGCTATCCACGATCCCTACTTCGGTTGTTAAATGCAGAGCAACTCGAATGAATTTCGCCGTCCGTCGGATGGGACGTGATATTGTGTGTGACCCCTTGGCGTCTATTGTTATTAGTTTAATTTGAACCTGGTTTCTCTTCACCATTCTTTTTCCCATTCCCTGAAAATTCTACGAATTTACTCGTCTTACCGTCCTTTAATGAGCTCAGCTGTGGGTCGCCTCCACATAAGAATTAGTTATCATTTTCTGGCTCAATTTTATGATTTGAAGCTCCTGGTTAAGCAAGTGACGCGATCGCAGAAAAGTGACACAGGTTTTGGGAGAGGCGGAGGTCATTTTGCTTCACGCCTACAGCTTCGTTCCTTCCCTGTTGGCTCACAAAACCATGACGATGGCGGAGATGTGGAGTGGCGGTTCAGGCAGGCGATGATCTTCTGGATGCAGCCGGAGGGCACGCTGCTGATCGGTGAAAACTCGATGGCGTCGGTCTTCCAGGCGTGAGACCTGAATATTTAATTCTCTCGTGTGATTTGTTCAAATTCGTCCTTGAGGAGCGTCAAGATCACGATACGAATACGATAAATATAAATGGCCATACGAAAACTTCGAATACTACTCGAAAAAAATATTCCTTCAAGATAAGTTGCTTGTGCAAGATACTTATTTCAGGAGAAATAAATTGTAGTGGAGGAACAAACATTTTCAAATTTACTAACTTTAGCCATATGAAGTTAAAGCGAATAAAAAAGGGGAAGACGAAGGAGAACGTTAAAATTTGAGGAAAAAACTAGAAAATATAGAACAGTTTACCTATCTTTGGAGTGTTTTGGACTGAGATGGTCAAATTAGTCGGCTTGTGAGAAGTAGAATTGCGCTAGGCGAAGAATTTTTCACAGGGAGAGGTACTTTACGACAGGGACGTTTAGTAAGTTGTTAAGGAACGGATCGTCAAAATTTTGCTACGGAACGTGGTTTTATACGGCGCAGAAACTTGGTCATTGAAGCAAGATGGTAGGTTTAGATTGGAAACTTTTGAGACTTAGATATGGAGAAGAATAGGAAAGGTAAAAATAGCTGAGAGAAAACAAGACGAGGAAATGCTAGGCATAGTGGGGTAGGATAGGGGATCGTTGGGAGAAACCCATAAGGGACGGGAAAGATTAATTTGCAGAAAATTTTAATTTGAGATTGAATTCTGAAGAATGTGATAGAGAGTAGAGCTTTGGGCAAGCGATTATGGGTAGGACTCGGATAGACATGTTGGACGAAATGAATGGAGATACAATGTATGCGGAATTGATGAATAGTTTAATGTAGTGTGTGGTGTCAGGTTGTGTCTTGTCAGACGCAGCTAGGAAATGTGGTGTGCACAACTTGTGTTTATCCAAAATCTACCTCATAGGGTAGACTACAAAGTGGGCAATTATAAAAGCAATACTTGAACAAGATCCTCACCGCAACATGTGTGGAAAATACTATGATTGACCAATCTTTTTCTCCTCCTTTTCAATGGGTTTGGTTGAACCATATCCTGATTTCCGTATTGAAGAATATTTATATTCTTACACACATATACTTAACTTGTTTACGCTCGTATATGCATATGAGATGCCTTTGTCAATTTTTAATCCACTGTCAATAGTGATCGCATATGGTTCATATTATATAATCACACATACCAACCATGTCGCAAATTTGATATTAATTATGAGTTGTTTATGCTTTTTTTAGTAAATTCTTTACCTTTCCACCTTTATTACCGCCGTGTTGTGTGCGTACTTATGGAAAAATTCCAAGGGACCGTAGCAATTTTCTAATCAATCAATATGGAAGTTCATGTCATAATTTAAGTACTTAGCTCTTGTAAAATATACTATAGCATCTCATTTCATAAATTTAGGGAATTCACATTCAGTTGAACATTGTCGCTACATTACGCATGATCTCAGATATGAAAAAGGTTCTCATTTGCGCTCGAAGAGTATCAGAAAATCCTCATAATGTCTCTGAAAAGTATTGAGAGCGTAAAAAATAATTCGCCTCTTATTAAAAAGATTGAACTATCATTAGAATCCGATTGAAATAAAAGCGTAAAAAAATGCGAAATATAAAAATGTAATGTCAAAGAATTATTTTTAAATTCATACTTTTTTTTAAATAAGGTGATTCGAGAAGAAAGTATGCAATTACAGTATTCCCAAACTCTTTAATGTCGAAACTTTTGACCGTGCTTATGGATATTTATAACACCAAAAATGTGCGTACAAGTTCCGCCATTCCGTCAAACATGCCTTTTCTCTTTCTACGTAATCCTGCTCCTCTGTTATTTAAAACTCTCCCCTCCGTATCGCTGTCTTCAACATTCCATTCGACAGCCAAAAGTGCCCTGCATCCACTTCTCCTGCCTCCGCTCGGAATTCCCAAAGACCATTATATACTTATTACTCCTCTCCACCTTACTTCACGGAAGATAAAGTTAAGCATAAATGTCCACTAAATGCAGTAGGAATTGGAAACTTGTGAGGCGCTTGTGGTAGAAAGAGGAGGGAGATACGATAGTGTGAGGGTTAAGTGGGTCGTGAAAGAATTTGAAAAGACGGCGTGCATTGGTAACAGACGAACGTAAAAAGGAGTTCGCTTCACTGGTTTGGTCGAGCTGAGAGGCTCCAGCGAACGAATAGATGCAGCATAGATGAGTAAATTGGCTTGATAAGGAAAAGAGTGGTCTCAGAAAAGTTTCATGGGCCAGTGTGGTCGAGGGAACTCTCAAAACGAAGGATATTATGTAAAAGGAAAAGAAGGATGATTCATTTGCGAGAATGTGTGAAAGTGACAGAAGCGAAATAAATACGAAAAGGCAATGTGGAAGATGATAAATGAATACAAGAAATTAGTTCCTAAACGTCGCTTAAAATCGAATTTTTATGACATTGACTTATCCGAAAGAAAACTGCCTGAAAAGAATAGATATTTGCTCTATCATATTTCAATACTGAATGATAATTTTTCCCAAAATGGACCTACATACCTGCATGAAACTTGGTAAGTTACGTGACTTACGGGCGATGGGGAAAGTAAAATGTTTGAAAAATGAGATTAGCAGGGGTTGATTTCAAGGACAATAAAACTACGTGCATTGGTAAATCGGTACAAGTGCACAGTAAAATAATTCTAGGTGTGGTTACTAGAAAACTGATGATTTTTTTCTTAAGGTGGCTCTGTCACAGATCATGTATCATGTAGTTGTGCATCGATATTTGTAGTTATGCCAACTCTTGGTGATCAAATCGGTGTAATTCCACCAGTTGTGGAGTGTTGAGAAGGAAGTTTCTCTGTCCTTAAGGTTTCGCTCTATCGCTCCTGTTCCAACATGCGAATGGTTGAGTAGTAACAAGACGCTCCTTCTCCGGGTGATTCATTATTGGCTGGCAGCTGGCGGAACGCCTTCACTCCTTTCACAAAGTCCCATACGGTTCAGCATAATTCGCTAACAAATGGCATTGTGCGCGAAGTCGTAAAGACACGTGAAATTTGAGTGCCGTTAAATTGGCAGAGAATGCCCCGTGGCACGAAAAAGCTTTTCGGTCGTCGTAATTTTCAACGCACACCTGCACGACTCCGGTAGCCATAAATTTCTATTGTCCATCTCTATTTTAATCGAATGACATCGGCACACTATTATCCATCTTCCAGATTAATTATGCATTCGGACGTCGATGAAGTAATCGTATCAGAGGATCGGATGGAAATGTGAATCCGTGAACATCTGCCCTTGCGTAAGACTTAGGGAAGTGTTCGTCTTGGAGGTGGTGTGTCTCAATGGTATTTCTTCATAAACCACATTACGCGAGTCTCGGATTTTAGCTTTGTGATCTTGGATGATTCTCTCAATAATCGTCCATTTTTAAACTGCAAAGAAATGGACGATAATTACAGGGTTGTATTATTATTATTAGGTAGTCAACCGTTTAAGATAGGTTTTGAGTGGACATAGGAGAAAACAGCGATTTATATGCTTCTCCCAAAACAAAAACTGTCACCAGACATTACAATAACTTTCATTCGATTCCGCATTCATCAAATCCGTAATAGGTGATGAAGATATAATTTTTACAAAGCCATTTGCCTAAATTGCCGCCCATACACTTTAAGATATGTATAAACTGTAGATCGATTTAAATCTGAAACTATCGAGCATTGGATCTTAAACTAAGTATTACAATGCAACAGTTTCAGAGAGTAAAAATCGTTCGCCTTGACTGGGATGAATAAATTTTACACTCTGAAATTGTTGCATTGAAATGCATATTAGCGGATGACTCCGTCAAAAGTTACTATCGTGGTATCTCCTGCAGTTTCTTTGAATTACACTGAGTAATCTAATTTTATTTTCAATTATTTCAAAAGAGCTCGTAATATATATTTTATATGTGTTTTGAAAATTTCTTATACACAAAATACCCGTATTATTGTGTGTGTCTCATGTCATTAGTGGAGAAGATTAGGAAATTGAGGCATAAACACCAAATCTATTTTAATTTCGTTAAGCACATTTTGTTAAGCATTTTTCGCTGGAACTAAGCGTGTTATTTTTGTGCGTGTGTAAGCGTTTATATGCATATGTTTTTTTTTTTAGGTAATCTACCGGTTAAGGTAGGTTTTTGGATGGACCCAACTATCAAATAAACATTTTATGCATATGTATGTGTGTGCATATTTAAATATACATTTTCATATATATATAATTTTTATTTATTGGACCATTTTATTTTAATTATTGTTGAATATTATTATTAGGTAATTTACCGGTTAAGGTAGGTTTTTGTATGGACACAACTTTCTAATAAACATTTTGTAACTCCAAACAAAACCCAATCCAGCAACCTAATCTACATCAGGTCCCACTTCATCTCTGTGTACTTCCTTCCTCCCTTCATCCCGTCCAACATCCCTATCCTGTCCCTGCCCTTTCCTGGCTTGCCCAACATTCTCCCCTCTATTACCTTCTTCAACATTCCACTACCGCTCAGTACGCCTTTCATCCATTTTTCCTGCCTCCATAATTGTTATATATATATATATATATATATATATATATATACTAAGACAACAAACACCACACACATAGAAACATAAAAGAAGGACACTTACATTGGATATTTACGTTTCGTCGGCACGGCCGTCGTCATCAGAATCAGAATGTAAGTGTCCTTCTTTTATGTTTCTATGTGTGTGGTGTTTGTTGTCTTAGTGTTTGTGTGTTTGTGCGTCGCCGGAGAGCGTCTTTTCCAAGTTTATATATATATATATATATATATATATATATATATATATATATATATATATATATATATATAACTTGTGTGAAAGTCTCACGAAGGTGAACAATAATGTTCACCAAGATAGCACTAGCAAACAAAAACACGGAAACCCAAAAAAACACAAAAAACTGTTTATTTTTTGTGTGCTTCTTTGCTTTTGTACTTGTGTCTGTTCAGTAGTGCTATCTTGGTGTACATTATATATCTTCATCATCAGTATTTCAATCCTAGGATTGGTTTACTGCAGCCCTCTATTCTACTCTATTTACTGTCAATTCCCTCAATCCCTGATACCTTTTCTGTTTTACGTCCTTCTTAATTTTTCCTATATACTTGTAAATGTCTCTTGGTCTTCCCCGTAGGATCTTCCCTTCTATTTTCCCTTCTATTATATTCCTAATCAATCCATTGTGCCTCAATATGTGTCCAATCCATCTATTTCTTCTTTGCTGTTGAGTTCTCCTTATGATCCTATCCTCTTCTGCTCTTCCATGTTCTTCCTCGTTCCTTACTTTGTCTGTCCATTTAGTCTTCATCATTCTCCTCCAGCACCATCCTTCAAAGGCTTCTATTCTTCGCTGGTCCACTTTTTCAATGTTCCAAGTCTCGCAACCATAGAGCGCAATACACCACACGAAAGTCTTGACGAATTGCTTCCTTGTTTCCAGCCTTAGGTTCTTTGAACATATTAATCACCTCTTCTTCATGAAAGCGTTCTTAGCTTGGGCTGTTCTTCGCTTGATGTCGGTCGAACTTCTTCCATCCCATGTTATGCTGCTGCCCAGGGAGATGAAGGATTCCATTTGTTGTAGTTGTACTCCTCGAAGTGTGATATCTGCATTCAGCTTCTCTCTTCCGCACACTAGGATTTTACTTTTCTTCTTGTTGATGCTCATATTATATTCCCCCAGCACTTGATTCATAGCACTTAGAGTTGCTTGCAGGTCCTCTTGCGTTTCTGCTACTATTGCGATGCCATCTTCAAACTGGAGCATGTTGATATTTCTTCTCCATTTACCTTGACTCCTTTGATCTCCAATTCTTGTGGTTCTTGTATTACCTCTTCCAGATATACGTGGAATATTGCTGGAGATAGGTTGCATCCTTTTCTTACTCATTTTGGCCTCTATTTTTCTTCCATTTTTCGTTTGAATTATATATAGTGTGTGTATACATGTATATTGTATATTGTATTTTATATTTTTATGACCAAAGGTGGCTCTGTCACAGAGCATGCATCATGTAGTTGTGCATTCAAAGTTTCAATTATTCAATGGACAAAGAAATGATCATTTACGTCAAAGAGGGAAATAGACGGGTGAATCCTCCATGTTTTTTTTCGTGTTCTCCCGTCCCTATTTTCACCCGGATACTCACCTCCCGGTTGAGGACCTTCCCCTCCGAAACCCCTCGTGACGGAGGTGCCCAGCACCCACCCCAAGCCCCCATCGAGTCGCGTGACCCTTAATCCCCCCCGGTGCATTTGAACCGCCTTGCGGATAGTTGTGCGAGGAAGATGAAAGGTTCCACTTTTGGAGGGGAGACTTTTAACTTATGAACACAATTGCATTCCCTCCATAACAGGATAAATGGAGGTCTAAGAAACGAACGATTTTTTTTCGTGCCAACGTCGGGCATTATACTGCGGGTCATTGTGGACTTAAAAATCTTTGGCGCTTTGCAACGAAAGTGTTACACGACCCCAAACCCGCACGTGACTCAACATGACGGTTCATGGGACTAAGGATGCAACGTTATCTTAAAAATGGCCTAAATCAGATTATTAGATTATTTCAAATGCTGATTAATGATCTTGTAGGTTTTCTTTGAGTTAAAGTAAATTGTCTGAAAAATGTCCTTAATTCATAGTGTTCGGTCTGTTAAAATGTAGGTAGCTATTTTGGACTAATTCTTGAGAATAGTATCGTCTGCGAATCTCGAAAACTTCCTCTTGTTTCCCCTCCATCATTTCATCATAATTTTGACCTAAATTCTGTCTACCACACTGCTGTCTATATATCCTACACTCTTCCTTCCTCTGTCCTACACTTCTCTGCCTTTTTCGGATTTTTCAATTGAAATTATCATTGAAAATCCATGATTTTATTTAAACTCTCATGACAGTGGGGGACTGCAAACAGAGTACAATTATGGATAAATAGTGCGGAAATACATGCCATTTTCACGAAAAACTGATATCATGTGCTCGATTGTAGAAGAGAGTTGCTATAGAGTTAACATAATAACACCTGATAGCTCCTGTTCAAATGTTATTAATTAGTAGCGGGAAAAAATAGCCGAATAGTCGCATAGTTTTCAAAATTGGCCCCATAGAACTATTGCAAAATAAACTGTCTCAGTACGTTTAAAAAAATAAATAAGAATCTCTAAGGTCAGTTTTCATAATTTTTCTAAAAACTGAAGATTATCTTTAACCTCCGGTTATGGGTAAAACTTATGACTATGGGTAAAATCTTTAAGACCGCTAGTCAAGATCAAAACCGACTGTTAAACAGCTCAATAACAGGCAGACAATGTTAGTATGGTTAATAAATCTCACATTTGCAGGTCATATTTGTTTGTAAAATCGGGTTTTTCGATATGTCCAATTTTAGTCAAAGTTCATATTAACTAACAATTGGGCTTATTGAGACTTTATAAAACCGGGCCTAAGAGTGCTTATACACCGTTTAATCAACTCCTATATCATTGTGAAGGACACGTAAATGGGTATTATGTTTCATTACTCGTATTTAAGTACATGAACTTAGGTGACACATTGGATCGAGCAGTCACTATCTTTAATTACTTCACGTACTTATGTGACGACTGACGATGCGGGCCTTAGTCTTGCCTTTGCCTTCTCTCTCCCTGACTCCATTGTGTCCCAAACCTAATTTCTCTCACTTCATTTCTTCGTAACATGTACCCCCTTTCATGATGTCTAAAAAGCCCACTCTCTTTCTTTCTCTTATCCCGCTTTCCTCCAGAAGTTCTGACTTTTATCACGGTGTTTTCAACATCTCTCCACCTTTCAATATTTCCTCGGTTCTACTCAATTTGCCTTCTTCGGAATTCTCAGAGAAACCTCGTGCGTCAATCCAATCATCTCCAACGTTCCGTGTTCATGTCTGTCTCATGAGTCTCCCAAATGCGCTTCGAAAACAAAAATATTTGAAAAAAATTGCACGTGTTCCGAGAAAATCGAGGAAAAACTGAAGAAAGAAACAATGAAACCAATTAGGTTTGCGTCGTTTCGAGAAAGCACAAGTCTTCGGTCAATATTAGCATGAAACAAGAAACAAAAATGGTAATTTTTAAAAATTGGATCCGTTCGAAACTTAGCGCATGAGAGTTAAACATTTTCATCAAAGACCGAGCCAAAAAGAAATTTTGAATGGATATACAGGGTTCGTTCGGAAATTAAGTGTACTGAGCTCAGGAAAAAAGAATTATTACACTTTTACATATCTTAAGCTAATATTCCTCAAAATAGGACCCTTGTGAGTCGATACACTTGTTCCAGCGGCTTTCCCATTCGTGTAACGCTCCCGCGAAGGCATCATCGGGAACCTCTCGAAGACACGTCGTCACGGCCTCTTTGACGGCGTCCAAAGTCCCGTATCGCGTTCCTTTCAAACTCCTCTTTATCTTCGGGAACAGAAAGAAGTCCGGTGGTGTGTGGATCATTCTTGCCGTGATCCGCAAGTTGTGTCGCGATTTCCAAACGATTGAGTCTTTGATCATCACTGAGCACTTTCGGCACCAACTTTGCACTAATTTTTCGCATCTGTAATTGGTCCCTAATAATCTCGTGCACTATTTTTTTTGGCACATTACACTGCTCTGCTATCATCCGAACACTAAGACGACGATCAGAGTTCAGTACATCGCGAACTTTTCGCACATTTTCGTCGGTGAGTGTCGTTGATGGGCGTCCAGGCCGTGGTTCGTCGTCGACCTCTTCTCTGCCCTCCACGAACATCTTGTGCCACCGAAAGATCATGTTTCTGGACATGGCTGACTCCCCGTAAGCCTGGTTAATCATACCGACAGTTTCGGTAGACGATTTCCCAAGCTTTACCGCAAATTTGATGGAATAACGCTGCTCCAAAAACTTCGGCATCGCGTTCCGTGACGTGGGTCGAGCGTGGAGGTTCGCGTTAACAGAGCTCCTCACTACACCACAGCTCAGAGCCGACTGTTTTTTTCAGCGTCGCTTGCCAACATACCCCCCTCCAATCGCAGCCCGTCAGAGCGGTGCTGGGCGCGCCTGGAGCGTCGGGAAAAAATCAGTACACTTATTTTCCGGACGAACCATGTATGTGTGGTCTATGATAAAATAGGAAACATTTTACTTTCTCGAAAAGTGTCAAACAGTTTTTTAACTGAGGATTAAAACAAAATATGGAAAAAATACAAAATAATTCATTCAAGATATTTTAAATACATTAAGGAAGGTTTTGGATGGTACTTAACGACTATTGTCTTCTGAGTATTGCGATTATTTCCTTCTTTAATTTTTCACACCTTCATCCTGACTTCATGCTAGCACATAAAAACCCTTCCCTCTTCCGTCTTCTACTTTCCCCTATTACCCGAATATTTTCCCTTCTATCTCTTCCCTATCAAAACCCCATTCCAGTTTACTTAATTTAGGACTGCTTCGGACATATATAGTCAAAGTTATAGGAATATAAAAGAAGATTTTCGTTAGTTAAAGAACCTTTTAAACGAATCAGGGGAATAGATAACAAGGACGTAAAGTAAGGAGATTGAGGAAACAAGGGAAAATTTTGTTTTGGAGCGTGGTTTTGTACCAGGCGGAAACTTGGTCATTGGAGAAATAAGATAGGTAAACGTGTATATTGGAGGCTTTGGATATGTAGGTGTTGGGTAGGATGGAGAAGGTGAAGTGATCAGAAAGGAAAACGAACGAAAAATGTTGGACGTGGTGGGGAAGAAAAGGAAATTGTTGGGAGAAATCCAAAGGAGCCAGGGAAGATGGATTCAAAGTATTTTGATAAACAATGGGATGTTGAAGAATACAGGGGAGAACGTTAGGCAAACGAGGAAGGGGCAGGATAGGATTGTTGGATGGAATGTTGGGAGGAAGGAAGAGTGCGGAATTGAAGAGGGGCTTATTGTGTGGGTTGTCATGTTGCGTCTTGCTAGGCGAGACTAGGAAATATAGGGGTGTTGTATATGTCCATCCATAGCCTAACTTAAGTAGTAGATTGCTAAATAATCTTTAAAACCTATTCCCCCGTTTAAACAGAATTAAAATCCCAGTTTTTTTTATCAATACAGCGCTACGCTCCACGTTCAAGTCCGAGGGAATATAAGAATATTTGAATTTTGAACTCTTATTTGTTATACTCTAAGTGGGTGAAACAAAACATGCCTAAATAGTACAAAGGACATAACCTCGGGCAGGGCAGTGTCCTTGGGTCTTGCGTATTTTCAGTTTTCTCATGACTGATCTCCCTTCCCGGCTCTTTTCCTCCCCAGTCCATACCCTTCTCTACACGTATGCTGATGATTGCAAGATTTACAAGTAAATTAATGATACTACCGACTTTATTCATATTCAACTTGCCTTAAATCAAATTTCCCCGTGATGTGATATCTGGAAAATCCAGCGTCGTAACTCTTGCTCTGAAAACAAAACCCCTGACATTCAACCACGCCATTAACTCAACTCCCTTAAACAGAGTAACAACCATGAAAGACCTAGGCGTTTCAACCGACCATAAACAAAATTACTCCGACCACATTCAGACTGTAAAAAAATAAGGCAATGTTCCTCCTATTAGGCCTTCTTTACCGCTTCACAGAAATTAAAGATCCAATAGCACTCCATTAGTACTTCTCAATAATTGTCTTCCCCATAGTATCATATTGCTCCCCAATTTGGTCCACGTCAGCCCCAATTAATCTAAAATCCATCGATTGCATCCCTCATTTCTTTGACAAATAGTCAAGCATTGAGTGCCAAATTTCTGCAGTATTTCCTCAAATTCTATTCTGTCTTCTTTATTAATTTCTAATCCCCAAAACTACACACTTAAAGCTGATTTAAAACTCCTCCACACCACCCTAAACTCAACTATTGATTGCCCTGAACTGCTCTCTCTCTCTCTTCAACTTCAGGATACCAACTCGATCCACCAGCACTCACTCCCTACTCCATCTGCCTATTCCAAAGATACGAGTATCTCTCGCTCACCATTTTTAGCCTCTCCTCCCTTTTAAATTCACTCCCTGAACCCCTCCTTTAAACCCCTCCCCAAATCTGAGTTCTGTTCCTAATTCCTCTTGAGAAAGGTGGTTGCACCACCGAAAATTCGAGAACTAGTGAGTCCCTCTTTTATATGATTTGGTTTCTGTGTTTGCTATGACTACTTAGTGAATTTTATTGTGCACGTTCGTGGGTTTTCCAAGAAAGTGACTATATATATATATATATATATATATATATATATATATATATATATATATATATATATATATATATATAGATGATGTGGAAGTGTTCACGAGAGCAATATAATATTTGGACGGCACAATAGAACACAGAATAAAATAGATAACACGTAAAAGAACACTCACATTTTAGATTGTTTGAGCTTTCGGCCTACTCCAAGGCCTTCTTCAGGTCTTTTATGTGTGTTCCTATCCCCTTTCCTTATGTCTATTCCCATATGAAAGAATATATATATATATATGTATACACATACACATAATGCGATAATTGGTGCGTTTGACTAAATGATCTAAATGTAATGTTTAAGCTAATGTATTGGATTGCTTGAGTTACATTTTGTTTTGATTACATATCCTTCTAGAAGAAAACGAGTACTTAAACTGTCCTTGATTTTTATTTTGGTTGTAAAATTTATCAACATGATTTGCTGCATGATACTTCCCACGGTGTTCCAAGAAAATGAATTTTACCTGCACCTTTCTTCCTCTTATGACATGCTATTTATTCGTTTTATTCCCTGTGACGAGCACATCTTCCCTGCCTTAACACCCAAAAAATATAGCAAAGTTCAACCCTCAGAAGCTGCATACTTTTTCATTTGAAAAGGAAACCGCAAGAATTAAATTGAAGTACTACCATTTTTTCATGATATATATAGGAATGCGTGCGTTTTGTATATTTGAGCAAATGCGCTCATATTTGTGTACGGATTTCTGGTGTCATAACATCATCCGTATTACACCACGCATTTGCGGGATATTGTGTAGACGTTGGGGAAGATCCACGTGTTCCTTTTGGTCGGTCATTGCGTGAGCTGCTTTGGGGAGCATCATGTCCAACGACGCGGCCGAAGCCTCGGTTAAGGTTTCTGTGAGGAGAGGAATGGTGGAAGGTAAGGCGCTTGTCTTGTCCCACTCCACCTTCCCCGACGCGAGAAAACGCAATTTAAATAGCCGTTTTCTTTTTACCCTCCCTCTCGACCATCTCCCCACCCAACACGCCGAACCAAAACCTCCATCCCCTAGGTTTTTACGGCGGGAACCGTATCTCGGCACCCATTTTTATTTCCTCCTAAAGACCGTCGTCGAAACGTTGATGGCTCTGGAAATCTCTGGGTTTTCCGAGGATTTTTTGGCGGGACGAGGACGGGTTGTTGTGTGGTGGTGAGACGGGGGGGCGGGAGGGAGTTTTACGTTAAAGGGTTGGTTTAAAAGTTTTGAGTGGGGTTGTGTGTGTTGTCGAGGGGGTTGGGGGAAGAGGTGAGGTGGCAAGGGAGGAGGGTTGGTGGGGGATGGAGGGATCGGGGAGTGGGGGAGAGAGAGGTTGTTACCAAGATAGTCTCATCCCTCATCTCCCACCCTCTCGGGAGCCGTGGGATGTGCCTGCAGGCGCCAGCTCTCGTGCAGAAGAGAAAGGAATGATGAGCTTGCCTTGCCTTTCCTCCTCCCACGCTCGAGTTCCCCACCCACCCCCTCTGCCCCCACTTGCTGCCCTCTCCCCACTTTTCCTTTCCCCCCCGAGCCATCATCCTCTTACTACGTACAACTCCCAGGGCCTCTCTCGTTCCCCCTTCTCTCCTCCCTCCCTAGCGCCCAGCACCCATCCCTCTAGTACCCCTTCGTTTTTTTTCTCCTCTCCTATCCGAAGGTTACCAGCTGAGGTAGGACACGAGCCTTCTCACTATTCTCAGCAGGGAAGGGAACGAACGGTGTAGCCGTATACTTCTATATCTATATATATATATATATATATATATATATATATGTGTGTGTGTGTGTGTGTGTGTGTGTATATAAAACCCAACTAAAAGTGTGTAGGAGACAATTAGAAGACAGATATCACGTTGCCAGGAGTGAAACTAGAGCATGCGTAATTCTTCTTCTTTTACTTGGTAGCAGTATAACTAGGGACGGAAGACGTTCGACCGACATCATGCTAAGAATAGCTCAAGCTAAGAAGGCGTTGGTGAAGAAGATGCAGCTACTACGTTCAAAGAACTTAAGATTTCAAACTAGCAAGTAGTTCTAGCCTTTTCGTGCAGGGCATGGAAATCTACGGATCAGAGACATGGGATATTGGAAGAGTGGTCCAGTAGATAATATGAGCATTCGGAGGAGAATATTGAAGATAATAAGGGGCAAATAAAGTGAGGAAGTATATTGAGGAGCAGAATAGGAAAGGGCATTATGGAGAACTCGAGGGGAAAAAAGAACTGGATCGGAACGGTCACACCTTGAGGAAAATGGATTGAAGGCATTGTACGAGAATATCGCGAGGAACACCAAGATACAAGTACAAAGGAATATTTAAGGACGTAAAAAAGAGACGCTCTCAAGAAGGATGGAACTAACACGTAATCAAGAAGAATAGAAGACTTTAGTAAACCATATTTGGGATTGCAATGCTGATATATATATATATATATATATGTATATATATATATATATATATATATATATATATATAGAATTAGGTAATCTACCGGTTAAGGTAGGTTTTTGGATGGACACAACTATCGAATAAATATTTTGCATATATATATATATATATATATATATATATATATATATATATATATATATATATATATATATATATATATATATCGATGATGTGGAAGTACTCACGAGAGCAAAATAACTTTTGGACGGCACAATGTAACACAGAATAAAACAGATAACACGTAAAAGGACACTCACACTGTAGATGATTTAAGCTTTCGGCCTACTCCGAGACTTTCTTCAGGTAAGACTCTTAAAATACAGTCTGACCTGAAGAAGGCCTCGGAGTAGGCCGAAAGCTCAAATAATCTACAGTGTGAGTGTCCTTTTACGTGTTATATGTTTTATTCTGTGTTATATTGTGCCGTCCAAAAGTTATATATATATATATATATATATATATATATATTACTTCACACATAGAAATAGATATAAGGAAAGGGGATAGGAAAACACATAAAAGACGAACACAGGAAAGGTGGGGAAGGCGGATTTGAGCAGATCATAAACGTAAAAATATTTCTTTATCCGGGATGGGGTTAAATAGATTATATCTATTTCTGTTTGAATGAATATTTGTGCGCCGTATGGCGGGATTTCGTATTTGAATGTGTATTTGGCCAATGTGGCTCATCTCTTCTTCTGGCTATGCGTGCCATGAAACGTACTGTTCCTATTCTCTATGATACTATATGCCTTTTAACCAACTGTCCCCTCTTATTGTGTGTATTGTCTATTTCTCCTTTGGTGGAAACAGCTCCCTAAAAAAGCCATCCTTTGTCCAATGATTCGGAGCAATTGGGCGCTTTAAAAACATCGCAGATCTCAGTGTAAATTAAATTTCCTTAGCAGCGTAATTAGTAGCGCATCCGCCCGGCAAGTGGAAGGTCCATTGTTCAAATCCCGGTTAAGGAAATATTTTTACATTTGTGATCTGCTCAAAATCCGCCTTCCCCACATGTCCGGTGTTTGCCTGCGACCAGGTAGAGGTCATAATCGCATGTGCTTCTTCAGGGAAACATTTAATTGTGATGGGGGTTTGGAATATGACATTTGGCGAAGGAAGAGATGGTGATGAGGTGGAAGACTACTACGGTTTAGGCACAAGAAATGAGCGCAGGGAGAAAGCAATTGATTTCGGCTGGAGACTGGGGTTAGTCATCCACAACACATGGTTTAGACACCATAAAAGGCGTAGGTATACATGAAAAATGCCAGGTGACTCAGAAAGGTATCAGTTAGATTATATTATGGCTAGGCGCAGGTTTAGGAAGTGTGATAAATTCGCACAGCATCCTTGGAGTGGATACGGACTCGGGGCACAATTCAGTTGTGATGAAGTGTAGCGGTTCAAACAGATAAGGTAGGAGCGGCGGGTTAGGAAATGGAATGCAGAAGCATTAAGTGGATGGAGTATCTGCAGGCTGAAAAGAAAATCATGGATGACGTTAAAGAGCTGAGTAGTATCGAAGAAAAGTGGGAGTAAATCAAAAAAGGGGTATCAAAATCCGCAAATGAAACAATAGGAACCGTTAATGAGAAAAGGACAAGGAAACCATGGCTTACGGATGAGACGATTGGAAAGATAAATGGGAAAAGAAAATGGATGCGTGTTAGCACAGAGCTAGGCAGAAGGAAGTACAAAGAATTAAATAATAATTTGAGAAAAATAAAGCAAAAGAAGCATGGTGGAAAGCGCAATGCGAAGATATGGAAAGTTTACAGAAGAAGGTTTGTTTATGTTGTGTAGGATTGGTGCACCATACAAGAAGGTTAAAATACTGTTGGGAAGCAAGAAGAGAAGACCTGTGCTGACAGTTAGAGATAATTCGGGAAAGATAGTTATGGAAACGGAAAATATCCAAGAGAGATGGAAGGAATATATAGAAGAACTATATGATGAAGAACTAAGGCCAACAAGATTAGACATAGAAAAGGAACATGACGTAGATGAAGATAGCTTAGGTCCAGGCATACTCAACGATGAGATGGAAAGGGCATTAAGGGAGATGAAACCAAATAAGGCCGTGGGGGTAGATAACATTCCTGAGGAACAGACTAAGAGGATTAGGAAAATATGGTAGGAAGAGACTATACGGACTGATTCGTTGGAAGGAAGTACACAGTGATGAAGAGGGACTTGATTTAGAGTAGGTTGCTGGATTGTGTTTTGTTAGGAGTCAATTCACGGAGTCACAATTTTTATTGGGTACTCGTAAATGTGTCCATGGAAAACCTACATTAATCGGTAGATTACTTAATAATAATTATATATAACACAGGGTATCCTCTATCCTATGTGTTTCCATGGATGCGTGCGTGTGTATGTTTAAATAATGCATGTATCAGGTTAGTTAGGAAGATGGATAGACAATTCCAAGGACAATAATTTTTCGTTAACTGTGATAAGAACCATGGACCTTCCCCACCGTGGCGATTTTAAATGTTGTTGCCTTGTTGCCATAAATTTATGTACTTTGTGAGGTTTAACTGAGATGTATAATATGTTGAAAATTTTGATAACCCTCTGGCTCACTTCGCGCGAGCTTCGCTATGAGCCACTACCGTACAATGTCCGAAAGTTAAAAGGTTTTGAGTATCTTCGTAAAAATTAGTGATTGCCAAAATTTTTCACGTATCGTATGAATTTTGTTCCATTGTGAGACAGAAGAACTTTTTCAACAAAAAAACGGGAGGTATCCTCGAGATAATTTTGTTTTTATTTTTTTGTTATTTTTATCTGAAAATTTGTTGTTCCCTCATCTCCTCGCTCGCTTCATTACGGGAAGAATCCCCGTACCTTCGGGAACACGTAGAAAAATAATGCGAGAGCAGCGAGGCATTCGGGTGGGAGATACGAGGGTTGATAAAAAGATTTCGTGAGATGTTTCCCCGTCGCTGTTTATGAAGACGGGAGAAGCACGCTCTCTTTCTCCCCCCCCCCCTCCCCCTTTTACCCGAGTCCAAAAGCGAGGCTGCCGGAGGTTTATGGGAGCCGCCGAACCAGCCCGAAAGGGTTGTCAGTCCGGCTGCACTTTCCCGTAAATTACTTGAAGCCGACATCTTGAGGGGTGCCGGAGCTAAGATGAAAAAAAAATAAAAGAAGTGGGACCGAGCTATGGAAAAATGAAAGCGAAAGTCTGTCTGAGACGTCTTGCCGGAAAGCATGGACTCTCATTCTAGACCTCAAGATCCTTCAAGTAAGGATTTTCCTTTACCCTCGGAGTGCCTTCGAAAATGTATACCTATATGGTACCCTGCAAGCCACCCCTCGTGTGTGTGTTTGGCCAGGGATGGTTACATACCAGGCATTCTCGCAAAAAATATATTTTTAATAATTTTTAGTCGCAAAGAATGTTTAAAATAATTCAAATAATGAAAATAATGATTACTACAGTTACAGGCACTGCGGTATCTAGGCGTGAAACACCTTCGCATGCGAGACGAGTTTGTAGCAACAAGAAAAACAATCAACTAAGGGTAGATGGTATATTGTTAACATACCTGTATAAGACTGCTTAGATTGAAAAGAGGAAAATCCTTTTCCCCCTTTTGAGCAGTCGGATATAGTTACTCTCTTCCCTTATTTTCCTTTGAAAAAATGGCCTCTTAAATCTATTTGTTCTGAACTTAACCTCTACAATCAGTCGCCGTGATTATTAATTAATCATTACTATTCAATCATAAATACTATTTAACCATTAAAAATCTTAATATCTTCTATTTCATAGTTTCTTTTAATGTAGCACGATGGGGCTAATTTTCATCTTCAGCACAAAATACACCTCGTTCCATTTTAAGCAAGAGATTTAATATATAATTTAACCTTCTCTCCGTGAATGATTGCCAACCTTGCTCCTCTAACAATTTTGATACGATGCTCACTCAGTTTGTTCTAACTACGTTTTGCATATCCAGCTGTTTCTCTACGCTGGAAGCGATTCGTTACGATAATATAACTTCATGAGGATCCAATATACTACCAGCATATTCTAAATGAGGTCTAAACAGCGAAAGATAACGTTGTTCTTTAACCTTCTCGTCACATTACCCCAATACTCTTCCAATAAATTCTAAACTTTTGTTAGCTTGCCCGTATACCTTTCGTCATTGAGAGTTCGTGAGTTCTCCTAAGTATTTAACTGAGTCTATGCTTTCTATTCCGGTATCCAGTATATTTTTTTTGGTTTAGGTATTTTTGCTGTGAATTTAATACGGAATTAGTCCAAACTGGGTGTTTCATTTCTTAACGGGGTTCTTTTAAATACATATATGTATCAGTTGCGTTCAGCTTCTTGAAATTGATAGTTAAAACTCTGGTCTCTTTCACGTAAATTATGAATACCATGTTTTTTAACTTTTGCGGCAATGTTTTTAGGGTGATTTGGCTCACAATAATCTTGTCATATTCAGGAATTAACGACCTGCTTAAGGAATAGCCATGGACGAAATTCCTTATTTATGACGAAACCATAAAATTTTCATCTGTCAGATATTTCAACCAACAGAAAAATAAAATATTACAAACAACATAAATGTGTTTCAAAGTATCACCCTCAAGTGTTTACATCAATATCAAGCATTTATATCATGTCAATTTGAAGAGGCGTTCGTTTTGGTGTTGGTTCAATTTTGGTCGTGATCGAGGTCGAGGAATGTAGAGGTGTTAAGTTTGTGTCTATCCTAAACCTACCTTAAACGGTGGACTTCTGAGTAATATCTACAAATGTATTCGGAGATAGATGTTGAAGGTTGTGATAGTGGGGAGAATGTTAGTTAAGGGGTGAAGTTTGAGGATTAAAGAGAAAAAGGTTATTAAGATGCTTGAAGTCAGTCAGAAATTAGGAAGGAATAAGAAAGGAAAAAATAGAATGTAGAATATAAGGAAGTTATCGTGATAACAGTCG
This sequence comes from Hetaerina titia, assembly GCA_037158775.1. Classification (NCBI taxonomy): domain Eukaryota; kingdom Metazoa; phylum Arthropoda; class Insecta; order Odonata; family Calopterygidae; genus Hetaerina; species Hetaerina titia. The sequence goes on along the minus strand of CM073774.1, from coordinate 81,232,310 downwards.
TTAATCGGGGCATCCAAACCCTACCTTTGAATCTGCAGAATGCCTCGAATGAATTTTTCCGCGTTTATTATAATTTATTTTGTTTTGGTCCACATTTAAAAATTTTTTTGGCCCACGATAGACTGACATGTGTTCTTTTAAGTCATTTGTTGCATTCTCATCTATTCACAAGTTGTAATTGCTATCGTGTTTGTTCGTTCTTTGATGAAAAATACACATTCACAGGTGCGTTGTCTTCATCATTTCATATACGTAGTTGGACAATTATCGCTCTGAAGACTTCTTTTCCTTTCATGCCGCTCTTGGCTGATGATCAGTGCTTTCTTGCAACGTGGTAAGCCTAATTGGTTTTTAACTTAATTTCTTCATTTTTTGTCTCAATTTTCCCGGAACGCACGCAATTATTTCAAATATTTTTCCGAAGCGAAGACCGTTGTGTGACTCATGTGACAGACATGGACACGGAACAGTGGTGATGATTCACAATGGAGCCCAAGAAAGGTCGGGCGCTTTTCTCTCTCCGTGATGGGATCCCCTTGGGCGCTTCCCCCTTTGCCATTCCTCGCATCCTCGAAACATTTGATCCAAAATTACTCAGCGGTTCCATTTTTCCATTTCCACCTAATATATTTTATGGTTCACCAAGATGACAGGTTAGGGTGGATCCGCCTCGTGTTTTTTCTCTACTTCCGGCCCTCTACGGCGCTCAGGAATGGGGCCAGTCGACCATGTCGCACTCATAGAAATCTGAGATCGAAGGTTTCTGGGCGGCAAAGTGGATACAAGGATTTAGTAAGACTGTCGTATTTACCTAATTCAGGTCAGCTGGTAGTTTGGGAGATTTTGCAGTGAGTGATCTCTTCAATTGTCATCACCTGATGAGGTGTACGTACGAATGTGTGTGTATATTATATTTTTATATAAAGTAAAAGGACTGGAGGTAGGAATGAAAGTCGGAGGGAAAGGAAAACAAATGAGGAAGTACTGGGGATGGTGGGTGAGGAGAGGGGTTTGTTGAGAGAAATCGTATGGAGGCAGGAAAAATGGATGAAAGGCGTATTGAGCGGTAGTGGAATGTTGAAGAGGGTAATAGAGGGGAGAATGTTGGGCAAGCGAGGAGAGGGCAGGAACAGGATAGGGATGTTGGACGAGATGAAGGGAGGAAAGAAGAACACAGAGATGAAGAGGGATCTGATGTAGAGTAGGTTGCTGGATTGGGTTTTGTTTGGAGTTACAAAATGTTTATTTGATAGTTGTGTCCATCCAAAAACTTACCTTAACCGGTAGATTACCTAATAAAAAAATAAAGCAAAAGGCTAAGTACGCAGGTTTATAACTTCGTTCCCCCCAAGCCAAGGACGCTCAGTCATAACGTAGTGAGGAGGAAATAATTACAGAATTACATTATAATTATATGTTTGTCATTTTATTTTTAGATCAATTTTTTGTCACCTACTTGTTATTTGCTTTCACGTGCTGACTTCATGCATATATTTACTTATAATATTATCACGGGTGTGTTGACTTATTGATTTATACTATCATGTTACATCTGTGTAATTGAATTACAGTCAATGCTTACTTAGTTTTCCTTTTTCTATCACCTGTCCGCATGTCCACATTAATTTTATTGACTAAATAATTGATTCTGATATATTCATATAATTTATCAGTTACAGTAAAGTTATCTTTTGCAAGATTATTTATATTTATTCCACCTTCTTTGTTTACATTTTTTAGTATGTACATTTTGGATTGGATACTTCCCTAATTTATTAACGCTACAGTCCAGAAATAAGGGAGGATAATCAGGGTCAATGTTCAAATAAGTGGTACTTGTGTTACCCTTAAATGAAAATTTAAGCCCACTTTAACTTTTAATCTTTGAATAGGTTGAATTAAGTGTTTATAAGTATAATATGTATTTGATGGGATCCTTTTTCCTTTCAAATAAGCCTAGGAGACGTTTTCACGATTATAGTCTATCTTAAGAAATAGACCAACAAGATCGTTCTACAGTCCTATGAACAGCCCGATTCCCTGATAATATACCTCCATACTTTTGTATGTATGTACGTGATCCAAATTTCTTGGACGCATTGACTCAAAAGCTAAACATCCTAAATCTTAATTCTATAGAAATGAAAATCGGTGGAGAATCCACAAAATCAGTAAGATTTGCGGATGATCAAGCTTTAGTTCTCCAGTAAGACTAGTGATTGTAAACGTTGATGAGCGCATTGTAAATTCATTGTGAAAGATATGGGATGGGAATAACTTTAAACAAAACAAATATTATGTGGTTTTCCAGAAAGAGAAAGACAAAGTGATATAAACAAAACTAGTCAAATAAACAAACAAATCAGACAAACTAAAACAGTAGTTCATAAACTTGAGCGGGTGGAAACAGTTCACCTATCTCAAAAATGTCTTGGACCAAAATAGGCTAAGAAGTAGAGGCATAATAAGACGATTTGCGTTTAGGCAAGAAAGCTTTCACAAGGAGGGAATTGATGACAGGGACGTTGAGTGAAGTTGTTAAGGAACTTGTCAAAACTTTAAGGTGGCATGTTGTTTTGTAAGACTCGGAAACATGCTCCTTTATGCAAGACGATAGGTGTAGATTGAAGGCTTTTTAGATTTGGGAAAACAAAATTCAATGTCCAGCACTTTGTGTGTTCAATCAAACTGTTTAAAGGGGAGGAGAGATAAGATTGATGGGAGAAATCTTCATGAGGCAGGCATGGTAGATGGCGGACATTTTGATTGTCAATGAGATGTTGAAGACTGTTACGAAGTTACGAAGACTGTTGAAGACTCGTACAGAGGGGAGGATATTAGGTAAGGGTAGAATTATGGGGACGGAGTGTTGGGAGAAACAATTTATTGGCTGTCAATTGTATCTTGTCAGGCGAGGCTACGAAATGTGGGTGTGTTTAGTCTGAATCAATTTAAAACGATAGTATTAAACCGTAACATACCAATTATTAATAAACCATTCGGCAGGATCGAATGAAAGTGTACCTCTCACAACTCGAAACATAGGTTTATCAGACTGCATATGCACATAGACCGATTGCGATTGATATAGGTTACTTACTTGAGGAGTGTTTGTGGTTCAATTAGAAGAGATAGGGCGAGGATTGAGTGTGTATTGCATGTTGCGGTTATTGTCGATAGTATGGAAGAAGTAACCTTCGCTGGTTTTGTATGTTAAGGAAATGGATGAACAATCAAATGAATAAGCGGATATGTGAGAACAGAGCAAATGGCTTCGGATAAATAGGCGGAACGGGAAGACCGATAAAGTATTAGGATGAAATAGGAAAGATAATTGGAAGTTCAGGAAGAGAAGAGTGTTAGATACGATACATGTTAGGAGAGCAGAGTATTGAATAATTGAGTGAAAGTGAGTTAAGTGTCTTAATCTACGTTAAACAAGCTTTTCATGGCATTACCTACGCGAAAAGGAATAGTTTGATGTGTTGTTACGTAACTAATTAACATAATAGATGTGCACTAAAATAATCAACACGATTTCATAATAATTAGTTTATAATAAATACTGATTAATCTTGGCCGAAATATACTCTCCCTCATTGGGTCATTAACATGCTGAAAGTTACTAATGTCTCAATTTTATTTGTTGAGTGTACAAAATCGATACTAACATTAAAACTTTCAAGTTGCAGAAAATTTTGTATCGACATGTTTTTAACTTTCAATATCTTCCAAGAACTAATCACTTTCGAAACATAATTTGAGTAAATTTTCATTAGGTTCTAAGTAATACGTTAGTCCTCCAATTGGGTGCTCTTGTGGGTGGCTGATTTGTAAGTCGATCCATATTGTCGATGATTTTTATCTCAGACAAAATTTCATGAAACTCGTACTACTTTCGAAGCTAATTAGTCGAGATCCACTTAAAAATTTGAATCAACAAGGAAGTTTGGTGAATCGACAAACATTTCTGATGAACGCGTGATGAATTACGTTCGGCTTCCTTTCACTGGCCACCTTGCTGTTAATTGTTTACGAGGGTAAATAGTTGACGGAGATTCCAGCGTAGGCAATAATATCGCATATCCGTTTGTAAAATAATCGATGCATTTAGAATCGTTAGTAGATCGACCGATGTCATTGAAATGGAATATACGAGTATTTTATGATTACTCATAGGAGGAAACGCTGACATGGATATTAATTTTTCTTCCCGGACATAATTATTTAAAGAGGGAATCGATGTGGAGAGAACTATGAAGGAAAAGTCCAGGGGGAAGGGAGGAAAAAATTATTCTTGGCATTGATAAATTATGCGGAGAACATGTAGAAAAAAACGTTCATTCATTAAATTTACTTCACAGGGATATGCTATGTATGGGTATTGCTATGTCCTTGTCGATCGATGAATCATAATTAATTTTTATTAATCCTGGATTTTCTAGTAGGGATGCCAGAAGCATGAGAAAAGCAATGTGTTTGCCAGTACAAGTTTTACCTCACGTTACCTAAATGGTTTGAAAAGGACTATCAAATTTACAATTTTGTTAAGTCGATTTAGATGTACCTGGTAAAAAAATTGATATCAAAAGAGAAATGAAAACATGATCAAACATTCCTGATTTTTTCATTTTTTTAAACACTTGTGATTATAAATCTTATCCTATTCTAAATTACTTGCACATTTCCAAGGATGCCAATTTATTATTATTATTAGGTAATCTACCGGTTAAGGTAGGTTTTAGGATGGACACAACTATCAAATAAACATTTAGTAACTCCAAACAAAACTCAATCCAGCAACCTAATCTACATCAAGTCCCTCTTCATCTCTGTGTACTTCCTTCCTCCCTTCATCCCGTCCAACATCCCTATCCTGTTCCTACCCTTTCCTCGCTTGCCCAACATTCTCCCCTCTATTATCTTCTTCAACATTCCACCACCGCTCAATACGCCCTTCATCCATTTTTCCTGCCTCCAAAGCATTTCTTTCAACAAACCCCTCTCCTCACCCACCATCTCCAGTACTTCCTCATTTGTTTTCCTTTATGTCCATTTCACCTTCTCCATTCTTCTCCACACCCACATTTCAAAAGCCTCCAATCTACGTCTACGGCTACGCTCCATATCAGAGTTTTTACGAGTCATGTCTTAACATCCCTACTCAACGTCCCCGTCATCAACTCCCTCCTCCTTGAGAAAGCCCCCTTGCCTAGCGCAATTCTTCTCCTTACATCCCTACCACTTTGACCGTATTGGTCTAAAACACTTCCGAGATATGTAAACTGTTCTACCTGCTCTATTTTTTCCCCGCCTATTTTAATATTTAGCCTAGCCTTTTTCTTTCTGGAAAATCGCATAACCTTTGTTTTATTATTATTGATTCTCCTCCCATATTTATCGCACTGAACCTCCAATTCACTCACCAATGCTTGCAACCTCTGCTAGACAATTTAGGTTGGGATTCTCTTACACAGCGGCGTTTCCAATATAGATTAAACTTATTAAAAACATTTAAAGATGGGCCCTTTTCCGATGACATCAAGGATATAATACGAACCCCAACGTATTACGGTCGAAGGGATCACGAATATAAGACTAGAGAGATAGACTGCAAGACTGACAGGTTTAAAATGTCATTTTTTCCAAGAACGATAAGGGAACAGAATGCTCGTAGTCGAAATTCCCCAGGACTTCGTTCATTACAATAAGTATTAACGTACAGGTTAGGGACTTCGCGAGGATGTGTATACATGTGTGTATGTATGTATGTATATATATGTATGTGTGTATATATATATATGTATATATTTTTTTTCCTACAGGTTCCCCCCACCTTTCCTCACCTAACTCCCAACCCCCTCAACCCTTACCCTTCCCTCATGGTGCTACACCCCCTGCCACACACCTTTTTGGTGGCTCGCAGGGTACTTATGTAGATGTAGATGTAGATGTAGACCTCTTCGCTGATTGAGCTATTAATGCTTGGTCATCAGCAAACCTAACCGATTTTAGAAATTCCCCTCTGACTTTCATTCCTACCTCCAGTTCTTCCCATGCCTCTTTAATCATTTCCTCTACATATACGTTGAACAGCACCGGTGACAATGGGCAACCCTGCCTTACACCTCTTCCTAACACAGCCCATCCGGACTCTCTCCGGACCCACTCGCACCTGAGCTGTCTGAGACATGTACAGTTGCGGATCAGTCTCCTGTCCCTCCAATCCATTCCTATTTTCTGCACTGCACGCATTAATTTTTCCCAATTCACTCTATCAAACACTTTTTCGAAATCTACAAAACAGGCAAAAACGTCCTGATTGTATTCTATATTCCTCTCGATTAGTGATCTCATTACTGCAACGGCATCACGCGTACCCCTTCCTTTCCTAAACCCAAACTGATCATTTCCTAAGTAATCATTTGCCTTACTCTCTATCCTTTTGTTGATGATCCTGAGAATAACTTTAGCTGCGTGGGGTATCAAACTTATTGTTCTGTAATCCTCACATGATGTAGCCTTCGCCTTTTTTGGATGCCAATTATATAAGTTATAATATTTTAAAATCAAGACTCCGAAACTATAAATAAAGTTTATACGAGTTGACATTAGTCTCATATTTATCGCATTACTTGGTTGTTTCAGTAATATGATGATATTTTTAAATGTAATATTGAAATAGATAAGTTTTAAAGTGTAACATTAATCTAATGATTTTGGATTTAATACTTCATGAGTGGTTCCGTCTAATTTACCCTTTTTCAATTACAGCTTGTTCGGTCGTTCACGTGTTGGACTATTTCGTGTAATTGCCTCAGTAATTGTATGAATATTTTGCAAATAAGACATATAACAAGCGACATCGAAATGAGGAATGAAGATCAATGGAGAAGCAATCACTTCCATTTAGCCCTCTTCCGGAAACCTGGAGAAAGAAACTTGAGTGTCCTGTCAAAGGTAAGAATCATGACTTTCTATCTCAAATATCTTTTAGTTTTGATTCTCGTGGTAATATTGATGATGGTGGATCATTTATGCGAGTGTTTTGTCACCCAGAATATCATAACTTAAATATCTAATTGAGAAAAGTAAAAGGGGGATTTCGACGTAACAAAATGCGACCGTAAAATAATTAAGGGAGCGATGTTGTCGACCTGATTATGTCGAATAATGTTGACTTGACCTCACCTGATGATGTTGACTGTTCGATAAAACCGGTCGTTTTGAATAAAATTGAGTGGAACTTACAAAGTTTAATTTTCCAATTTCATTATGAAGATCCATAAAGTAGAACCGAGTGCCATAAAATTCAATCAAGAGAGTCTTTATTGTGCATTTGTACTAGATTATATTATGTATAATTTTCTATCAGTACCATATCTACATCTAACCATATTACCATGGGGGTGTGTGGCAGGGGTGATAGTTCATCAAACATTAGATAAAATATATTGATGTGTCGTATTTTGTTCCATATTTTATTATTTTCAAAGGAAAATGATACCTGATATAGCTATAGGTTCTACAGCCTATTTTCCGTAGCTTTTTGTCTTTTTAGCCTTGCATAACCTGGTTAAGTAAGAGGCGAGGATTATTTCTTCCAAGTCCAAACAAAACTTGAGTACATTGCAACAATTTCAGGGTGTAAAAATCATTCGCCTTGACCGGGATTCGAACCCGGATATCGAGGGATCCGGCCGAATGCTTTAGCTCGTTAGCCTTTAGCCTGCATATTAGCGGATGACTCCGTTAAAAGCTACTGTTGCGGCATCTCCTGCAGTTTCTTGGAATTTGAAAACTTGAGTAATTTGTATTACTTAGCTTATACCGCGCGTGCATTCTTTGAGTATCCGGTATTTGTCAACGAAGATCTTCCAACGGTTTTAAAAATATTTTTAATTGTAATTCAACCGACCATAGTTATCAATACGAAAGTCGGTTTGATAGGGGAGAATGGAGTTCACCCATTATTAAGCCCGAGGTCGTGTGTATTTCACACATCAGGGTAATGAGGGGATCCAGTTGCTTTCCCTGTGCCGTCCGTAGTTTATCGGGGGGATCTAGTGCCTGAAAGATCGCACAGTTTGGGTGTAGCCGAGGGTGCCCAGATGCATCAATTGAAATCGAACCCGGATCCACCAATCAGTAGTCCCAACGCCATACCCACTAGACTACCACGTCCCCCTTTTCAATAACGTGGGTTTTTCAATGAGTCCTTGAGAAAAGAAAAAGAAAGAAAAAAAAAGTTATTCTGTTCGTTCATTTCCATTCATTACGAAAAGTGCAGCGTTCTGGTGGTGTTTTTAAAAATTTCATTATGAAGTCCACCTAGGAAGTGTCTGTTCTGATGCTCTCGGCCTTTAAGAGTTTAAACATTAATGCGAGATTTCAACATCCGCTTCCGAATCGACGGGAGAGACAGTTGAATGCGCGTGTGAGAAATGAGGACGGAACTGCAAAACTTTGTGTAGTCAGGTAAGATTTCGATCGTGACGCCGTCCCACACACCTCCTTCCCAGTGCTAACATTTTGTTCAAACCCTTGGTCGCGTCCTCCTTCCCATTACCGAATGCGAATCATTGAGTTACGTCCTTCACTTGTCCGGGCGCCTATTGCGCCGCGAACGTTTCTCCGTCGTCCCCGTTTGAGTTTGAAGCACTCCTCTTTGAACTGCCTGACGTGCAGTGATCGTTCTCCGCGGTGGCATTTTTGCGCAATCACTTTCTCCGTCCCCTGGAAGACGCATGGAAGGAATGCCAAGAACTCCGAAGACGGAGCTTCCTCCTGCGTTTCTTTCTCGTCAAAAGACTAGAAAGTTGCGAGGCGTTTGTATGGCTTGGAGCTCTAACCCATCTCATGTCGAGGGACTTGCTCGGAATCACGTTACACAAAGCCGCGGAAGCGATACAACCTGCGCGTATTATCTATTTGTTCGCTCGGTGCAGAAAGTGTGGCGTTTACAGATGTGCCATTCATCGTTTGTGTTCAGCATTCCGATTCAATCATTTAAACGTAACTTTTTCAATCTGTTTTGTTTGCATTAGACGGAAACAATTGGCTACAGTTTTCAGGTAATTGTTCTAATGATAATTTCTGCAATATGTGATCACCATCATCAGTATTTCAATTCCAAGATTGATTCTCCACAGTGATCTATTCTTTATTTTATCATGCTATTCAGTGTTAATTTCCTATCGCCTCCTGATAGTTTCTCTGTTTTAAGTATTACTTAATTTGTCTCACGTTCTTCTTCGCGTGATCTTATTATCAGTATTTCCTTCTATTGTTTCTCTAACTAATCCATTGTGTCTTAAGGTTTGTCCAATCCATCTAGATCTTCTTACCATAGAGTTCTCCGCATGTGGTCTTTTTCTCCTCTGTTCTTCTCTATTTCCTCGTTCCCCACTTTGTCAGTCTACTTAATCTTCAAAATGCGCCTCTTCTGCACCAGGTTTCAAAAGCTTTTGGTCTTCACTGGTCTACTTTTCCATGTTTCACGTCTCTGATCTGAAGAGTGCCATGCTCCATATGAGCGTTTTGACTAACCGCATCCTTGTTTGCAACCTTAGGTTCTTTGTAAATAGTAGTTTCCTCTTCTTCATGAACGCCTTCTTGGCTTGAGCTATACTTCGTTTGATGTTGATCGAACTTCTGCCATCTCAAATTACACTTCTGCCCTGCCTACTCATAGATGAAGAGTTGCACTTTCTCTAAGTTGCACTCAGCAAATTGTGATCTGTGTTTTCAAGTTCTCTCTTTCACATATAAGGATTTTAGGATTCCTCCTTGTTGATGCTCATATTGTGTTCCCTAAGGATTCATCCCATAACTTTTAGAGTTATTTGCGGCTCATATGGCTCTTCTGCAATACTGTGTTGTCATCTGCGAACCAAAGCATCTTAGTTTCTTCGCCATTCTTCTTTCTTCTTGTGCCTCCTAAGTTGCCTCTTCTAGATATTCGTTCAATAGTGTTGGCGATAGGTAGAATTCTTCTCTCAACTCTTTTGTTTATTTTGAATACTATTTTACCTTTGTGATTACTTGATTCTTGTAAAGTTGATTGATTATTCTTCTAGAGAGGATGGGTATACATATTACTTACATGCATGTTAATCGATGATATGTCAGTGTTCATCCAAAAATTACAATAAACGACTGCCAAATACAAAAAAATAAATTTCTTTTCGATAAAGGGTTTAAGACTATTTCCGAAATTACATTCCATGCCTGTGTTGTCCTTTTTGGATTCACTTTTTCACTTTCCTGCTTGATTACTCTCATTTTAAGTATGTTTATATAATTTTTACTAATTCGATTCAATTTTAGGATTTTCAACTTGATTCTACCATGTAAAACGGGAAAAACGAGTTAATAAACAAATGTACTTTGTACGATTTATTAATATTACGGTTGATATTGTGAAAATTTTCCAAGGACCTATTTTGACCTTTAGCCATCGTTAGTTTTCTTGTTTTAAGTGCGGCCAACGCTTTTATGTTTCCGACAAATAGGTCCAGAAAACCTAAAAGGTGGAAGACCTTTTTATAGCAATGTGCAGGTATTTGGCAAGATGTCTTTGATCTTAGTTTTCAACATATACCACAAATATCATCAGTTATCAGTGAGATTTTACAGTTTTTAAGATGATGATTTCAGCAATTTAATTGGTGGCGTGATAGTTCAGTGGGTGGAGCGCTGGACTATTAACCAGAGGACTCGGGTTCGATTTCGGATGACGCGTGTGGGTACTTTAAGTTTTACCCAAGCTGTGTGATTTTTCGGGTGCCAGATCTCTCTGGGAAACCATAGGTGATACGGGGAAATCAACTGGCCCCTTATAATTTTAATATGTGAATTCCGCACGCCGTTGGTCTAAGTACTAGGTGAGCTTTATCCCCAATCTATCAAGCCAACCTTCGGGTTGTTGACTATGATTATGGATGTTTTTACTATGCGAAGAACAAGATATTGTCAATCAATTTTGGCTATAGAGTTACAACGCTCCATATCAAAATTTTTCATAACTCGTATAATCCTTACCCAACTATCCTGTCACCAATCTCATCCTCGGGGAAAAGATCTTTTCCTAACGCAGTTCTTCTTCTAATGTTGGTACTACTTGGGCCATTTTGGTCCAAAACATTTTCAAGATAGGGCAACTATTTCACCTGCTCTTGTTTATCCCCTCTTTTTTTAATGTTTCACTTAGCTTTCCTATTTCTCGAAAACCACTTAACATTTGTTTTGTTGACGTCGATTCTCATCACATTGACGCACTGACTTTCTAATGTGCTCATCAACGCTCGCAACCCCTTGGCTTTAAGGAATTAAGTTGAACTATACAATATTTGTGACGGAAAATTTCAAAGCGATGCCAAAAATTTCAATGTATTACTATACAGACAACCTACGGTTTATTCTGTTTTTCAGGAATATATATTTAGCGAATTTCTCCTCTTCTTGGCGTTATTATAACTCCTATCAAAAGTTCAACAAAACTTGGATAGGAAAAATATTGCCTCCAAATATCAATCTTTTGGTAGAGAATATTTTTGTCATCGTAATTTTCTTAGAAACTTCCTCTCCACTCCCACCAAACTAAAATCTTCGCCAATAGTGCTCTTTCGATGTTCAATTTCGCTTTATCAATTCCTCCCGTAACCACATCTCAAAATTCCTAAATTAATTCTGTCCTCAATCCTCAAAAAAATCAAGTTTCGGATCCTGTATCACTACGCTTCATCTTAGTCTTTACTTGCATTTTTTTAACGTATTTAATTAGCGTATTTGTCATGCGTTATTTTTTTGTTGCAAATGATTATTTCGCCAAGGCAAATACTTCTCGGAATGTCACCACTTCTATACCCATTTTCCTCCAAAATGTTGCCCGAATACTTGAATAAACATAACCCACAGGCTCCTTGTTGAATGCCTTCCGTAATCTTTTCTGCAACATTTAATTAGTATTCCCCTCTCCTTGGTGATCCTCCTTTTTGGTTAACGTAGTTTCGGAATTCGGAATCAGGAATTCTCCTTCTCACGTTTCTATCATAATATAATGTCTAGCGTAATTTACAGATTGAGAATAACACCTCTATTTGCCGAGATATACCTCAATTTTAGGTCCCATTGGGTGGGTGATTTTATTGTTTAGAATCCTCTTCCCTCTCTCTCTCCCTCTATCCTCTCTTTCCTTTCCCGTAAACAGCGAGATCACGACATCGTATTTCTGCATGAGATCCAGGTGTAATTATACACTGGTCTCATCTCCGCCCCGACATCTCTCTCCCCTCCCATGGATCTCCTCCTCTCACCCCCTCTCCGAATGATCTCTCGCCTCCCCTCCCTCATCCATACCGCCCCCACTCACAACTCTCCCGATGCACCGATCCAATTCGTGCGTCGAAATCTCTCCCGTGACCAGGGGAGACGTGACCTTTACCTCCTTCGTGGGGTGGGACCGCCCTAAGAAACCAAAAGAAACATAAGGATAAAAGCAACCCTCTTCGCCGAGGCACATCTCGGGTGTATTGTACCCCTCGAGGGACTGAGGTGGCTGAACCTATATTATTTGCATATCAACGCCCCCTCCCCCTTCCTCCCCCGCTCCCTTCGTGAGTCTCGGAGTTACCCCTTCCCCTATGAACTGTCCAGAACTCGATAGTTTCGATTTCGCTTAACATCCCGTGATTCCTTCCCCCCCCATCATCCTCTCACGGTTTCTTCCGCCTCCCAATCCGTTAAGGATCGATCGACCTTCCTCTTCATCGCTTCGTCAGTGTTCCCACTTCCCACAACCATTGAGGATTTGTTAAAAATCTGGAAATATTTTTCGTTTCGTCGGACCGAACATGCACTAGACCAAAACTACACACATTGGTCATTAACTTGGATAACTAGAGAGGGATAGGGTTTGTGCGGGAGGCTAGTGTGCCTACTGCCTTCTCACCGTGAAGATTCGGGTTCGGTTCCTGGAGGTGGCAGAATTCTACGGAGGTGTTTCAATGCTCACTTGAGTACCACGTCGAGTCGAGAGAACCTTAAGTGAAGTACACCTTCTGCCAGGGGAGACTTTAATATTTTGAACCCTTGCCGGCCACCGTTAAAAACAGTAGGCTAATGACGACGCCGTGTTTCTCTTTATCACTCTCTCCATTCCACGAAAATCCAACTTTTACCTATTTTTATTAATTAATATTATTATTCGACATTATACCGGTTGAGGTATTTTTTGGATAGACAGCTAAAACCATTATACAACGATACATTCCATTTTGCTGTTTGATTTTGCACGTGACTTTGTTCCTTTTTTACGGCTGGTGACCTAACACCCCCCACCACACGCCCTTGCGGCGGCTTGCGGGGTGTTATGTAGATGTACATTCCCTTGTTTCTCCTAACAAAACACAAACTGAATTCAAGATTACTTGTACAATTCAATTCAATTTGACCCGTTCGATAACAATCGGGAAATGTATTTTTTCAATTTTTTTTGGGGACCTTATATTTAAACTCCCAATACAATTTCGTTGTGTTTTGCAAAATATGAGTTACATACTCTTCCTTCTTTCCGTCGGTCTCCCCGTTCCCACTTTGTCTGTTGTTGATTAATCTATCCTATATTTTCCTATTCGGTTTCTCGTGTAGATAATTCCCAATTTTCAATTACTTGTAGAATAGGTATTCTTCAATTCCGAATATTTCCCTCCTCCCTTCATTCTGCCCAACATGCCTATCTGAGCCATACTCAGTTTTCGCTTGATTAATTTTCTCCCCTTTATCACTGTCTTCAACACCCCATTTCCAGTTAAAATGCTCTTTTCAAGGATTTCTAATAGCCTAAATGACATCGGTAGTCGATCGCCTCCCCGTATTCCAAATTTCCGCCTCTCGGTCTCTCAACGTTCCCTATTCCATCGACTTCCCGCTACATTTAATTCCCTCAGCATTTAGTATCCTTCCCTGGACCTCTCTTCCTCCCTCAGCGCTTTCACCTCCTTCCTTAAACGTCAGATAGTAACTTAGCTCTCTCTCTGGTTGCATATGTGCTCTCCTGCTATCATATATCTGTTCTTGAGATTATTTTGTTAACTTTTCATTTTTGTTTATGGCTTTTACCCGTTATTTTTCTTAGTATAGGTTATATGTCAGCCAATTTGAAAGCCTTTGTGCCGTTTTTGGCTGCTTTGTTAAATGAATAAACTACTACTTCTAGACCAGATAGATAATTTCATCTATAGTATATGGGAAATATTTTGGTGGAACATGTTAAAGGCAGATCATAGGGACGTAAAGTAGGGACATAGGAAGTAGGATCACCCTAGACAAATAAGCTTTCACGAGGAGAAAATTGATGACATGAACATAAGGATTTTAAGAAAATATTAGTGAAAACTTTTGTGTGGAATGTAGTTTATCACGTCATGGATACGTGTCCGTTAAAGCAAGAAGATAAGCGTTGATTGGAGGTTTTTGGAATGTGGGTGTGAAGAGGGATGAAAAGAGTAAAATTGATGGAAAGGAAAGCAAAGGAAGTACTAGGCATGGTGGGGCAGTCATCCTAAGGTGGCAGAAGGTGGATGTAGAGAATTTTGATTGACGTTAGAGTGCTGGAGACTGTGATAGATGGAAAACGTTCGGCACGAGTTAACCCTAGTGTAAGGCGTGTCCATACAAAGCCTACCTTAACCGGTAGGCCACCATTAATAATAGTGGTGTTAATTATCTCAGCGCTGAAATAAAATGAGGTTCGCACATTTCCTGAGCATCTAGTAATGAAAAATAAGGGTAATCTAAAAAGCCATTACTTCTCCATACACCTTAAGCCGGGGATGATACCCGTAATTAACCGCTTCACGGTAATATCCATTCGGCGAACGCATGAGTCGTGCGTAATCTTTATAGGTATTACCCATGGTCTCTCCGGGGTCTCACCTTCCCGTCCTTGTCCGTCGACCGTTGGTGGACTAGAGGGCTTCCACGTCCTCCATGGATGCAGTGGGCAAAGAAACCCATTCGCTGCGGATTTGCCGCCGGGAGTGACGTTCATTAAGCAGGGGAATCGTTCGTTCGTGCTCGAGGGAGGACGTCGGAAGGTCGCCACACGTTTTTCTTTTGTTATTCCCTTGGTTGCCGATTCCGGGAAAATCCAAAAAACAATTAGCGAAACTCAATTTCTCTTGCCCCGGCGCACGGTCCGGTCGCCTTGACAACGAGGATGCTGATGAAGGAAAAAAGAAAGAAGAGCTCACGACGTAGAGCGTAAAGTATATATAATGTGGCGACGCGTATTAAGGCGACAGGATTAATTTTTGAGAGAAAGGAAGGAATTTAATATTGAAGAAGGCTATAATTACCGTGGGGCGGGGTTGACGGGAATGGTTGACCGTCCCGGAGGTCGTCCTTTTCAGGGAAATTGGGATGGGGTAAATGGGGTGTTGCGGTGGTCACAAGGGTTAGAATTAATGGAATGGAGGGGTGTGCTCTCAGTCCATCCCAAAGGGGTCCATTAAGATCCTCCCTCTCTTTTTCAACCCCCCTCCGCTCTTTTCCCCCCTTCAAGGATAGCGCCTCGGGTGAACCCATAGCCCATTTGACGGGGATTGGTAGTGGTTAATGGACATGCTTGAGCGTTTCCCATTCTGGCGAGGGAATCTTTGCGTCGCGTTCTCATGCTTTCTCCTCTCTCTCTCTCTCTCACGGGCACGCCATGCATCGGAAAGCTCTAGGGGAAGGTTGGGGGCGTTAAAAGCGAGGGTCACGTTGCCCTTAGGGGCGGCGAGAATTATCATTCGCATTCGATGGCCAGAGTTTATTTTGGACAGGGTTTTTTTTACAGTACTTAGGTTAAATATTCTGGTTACTGATAGCTTGGGAAATTATCCTAGGCAACAAAGAACTGCAGTGTATCCCATGGATGTCCTTTGAACGAAATCGTCCGCTCAAGTGCATCGGAATGCAGGAATTTAACTGCGCGAAAATCATTGATCTTGTTCGGGATTCGAACCCGAAACCCTTAGATTCACAGTCGAGTGCTTTAACCGACTAAGCTTCCGAGGTGTGTTCATACATACAAGATCGCATTCATCGAAATTAGAAATTCGCATTGCAAGAGGACGTTAAATTGATTTGTGGCAGGCATACGTACACATCTGTGCTTAGATATTGATTCGGTGCATAGAGTATGTAGCCTATGTATTTCTCCGTAAATATGTACCAATTCTAACCAAAACCATGGATTCAGGCGTGCCGTTATTGCGCAAGACGAGCATGATGGTTTAGTAAATAATCCATTACACAACGCCATTACAGAGTTAATAATCTAATAAGATTAATAATGATTTTTTGCGGACCATGGTTTCAATGTTACTTCAGGTAAGTTTCAGGTGAATCATGAATACCAAAGTGCCAGCTTATATGCAGTTTTCTGAGGGACAGCAAGAGCGGGGGATGTAAGGTGTAATCTGGAGGATTAAGGAATTGAGAGGGATTTGAGTAGTGAGTGTAATGGAAAGGAAATGCTTAAGCCAAAGGAGATAAACAAATGAATATTCACACACATTGTTTTAAAGGGCTACATTCCCTTACCATATTATACATAAATGTATGTGTATATATACTATATATATATATATATATATATATATATACATGTATGTTGTATATACATGTGTGTGTGTATGAGTTCCTTCCTTCTCTTCCTTGGGAAAGGTGGCTTGACCACCGAAAATTCGAAAGCGTGTGAGTTTCTTTTCTTTTTTGTGTGTTTCTGTGATTTTGTTCGCTGGTGCTCACTTAATATATATGATCCGGTGTTCAAGTCTCGGTCAAGGAAATATTTTTGCGCTTGTGATTTACCAGATTCCGCCTTCCCCACCTCTCGTATGTTCTTCCTTTATGTGCTCCAATCCCTTTTTCTTTTATCTATTTCCATTTGAATGAATATTTGTTCACGAGTTTTCGTGTTTGAATGAATGTTATGTTATATATATATATATATATATATATATATATATATAAACCATAAACACAGTAATCAACCCGAAGGTCGGTTTAGTAGGTGATAGTAGAGCTCACCCATGTACCAAGCCCGACGGCGTGTGAATAATCACACATCACGGTAGGGGGCCAGTTCCTTTCCCTGTGCCGGTTATGGTTTCCCAGGAAGATCTGGTACCCGAAATATCAACTAGCTTGGGTGGAGCTGCAGGTGCCCAGAGTGCCTTGCCCGGGAATCGAACCCGGGACCCTACTACCCACTGGACCACGGCGACCCTATATATATATATATATATATATATATATATATATATATATATATATATAGTCACTTTCTTGGAAAAGCCACGAACGTACACAATAAAATTCACTAAATAGTCATAGCAAACACAGAAACTAAAACATATAAAAGAGTGACTCACTAGTTCTCGAATTTTCGGTGGTGCAACCACCTTTTTCAAGAGGAATTAGGAACAGAACTGTGTTTCTGTGTTTGCTATGACTATTTAGTGAATATATATATATATATATATATATATATATATATATATATATATATATATATATATATACACACACACACACACATACCTGTATACTACCTTGATCAAAAAGTTCCCGGAATAACCACCGTGTGGTGCTCCCATCGTTCCGATTTGAGTTCTGTTTTTTTTGTTAAATTGGTACATCTGTTGTTGATATTCCCTTTAAATCTTAGTGTCATAACTTGACATTTGCAAAAGTTACGTAGCCAAGAGTACATCTATCTCTGTGTGTGTTGGCGATTTTTTACAATTGCAGAAATGGATTTAAAGTTGCAACAACGAACTTGTATTAAATTTTGCGTAAAAAACGGATTTAGTGGCGCACGGACGTTGGAAATGTTGGAAAAGTGTTTCGGCAACGATTCTCTAAAAAAAACGGTCGTTTACCAGTGGCACGAGCGGTTCAGAAGTGGTCGTGAGTCAATCGAAGATGATGAACGCAGTGGCAGACCATCGACATCGAAAGTCGGTGAAAAAATTGATAAAGTAAAAGAAATGTTGGTCAATAACCGCCAATTAACCATCAGAGAAATAGCGGAGGACTTTAACATTGCCTATGGATCCGCCCAAGACATTGTGGTTAATGATTTGGGTTTCCGTCGTGTAGCAGCAAAGTTGGTGCCAAAAGACCTCAATTTCATGCAAAAAAGAGACCGTGTTGACGTCGCAAAAGACATGATTTGCGACGCTGAATCCGATCCCACATTCATCAAAAGGATCATTACTGGAGACGAGACGTGGGTTTATGAGTACGACACGCAATCCAGACATCAGGCAAGTGAATGGCGTTCACCAAATGAGCCGAGACCAAAAAAACCACGTCGTTTTCAGTCAAAAAAGAAGGCAATGCTGACGGTTTTCATGGATCACAACGGTGTAGTGCATCATGAAATTTTGCCAAACAGTAAACAAAGAGTATTATTTGGGCGTTATGAGACGTTTGCGTGAAGCAATTCGCCGAAAGAGACCAGAAATCGTCGCACAGTGCGTCGAGACCGTCGCACAGTGCTATCATTATTCGTAATTTTTTGACGAAAAATGCAACAAATACCATCCAACAGCCACCGAATTCACCTGATTTGGCTCCCTGTGACTTCTTTCTGTTCAATCGAGTTAAAAAACCATTACGGGGAACGCGTTTTAGCAGCCGAGAGGAAGTAATGGAAAAATCGCAGGAAGCACTGATGGACATACCGAAAACCGAATATAAAAAATGTTTCGAGGATTGGATGAAGCGCTGGCATAAGTGTGTTGCAGTCGATGGGGATTACTTTGAAGGGGACAATATAGATTTAGATGAATAAACTTGTATTTTTAATTTTCTGAATAAATTCCGGGAACTCTTTGATCAAGGTAGTATACATGATATACGCACTTATATTTCAGTATTTATCCACTTGTTGGTGATGGTGTAGTGCAATTGGACCATATCCTTTGGTTAGGGGGATGGGAAATCAAGAGCTAAAGACCACTGTAACTGAGAGTGATATCAACTGGCGAAATATTAACTACTATAATTTTTTTGTGACAGCTGTTTGTTTTGCTGTTTTTGTTACCCAGGGCCACGGAGCGTGCGAGTTTTTAAGATCATGGTTTTATCTAGGACCAATAAAACAAATTACTATAACCGTAAATCCTAAGTTTAGTTTGGCATAGCTGTGCATTCGGCCGTTAAAACGGTTATATTGCCAACATACTGGGTGCGTTTCGAAAGTAATGCAATTGAATTTCCCGCGCCGCTTACGATCCCTCTGTCCGGGGACATTGCGCCGCTCATCGTTGACGAAAATATTCACCTTGCTATTATCCCACCGCACCTGCAAAACTCATCAAACGAAGGAATTTTTCCAGTTTGATGTCCAAACACCCTCCCCCCCCCCCCCCAACAAGGCCACTGCCGCTCGGCCACTTCCTGGTTTTTGGCCAACGGGCATCGCGTTGGGCCAGGCCCATTAATGCGCACGCTGCCTTGGGCACGCCCCTTCAGGAAACGTTCATGAAAAAAGAAATATCTGGCCTGGTCTTGGATCACTATAATTCCATGGCATGCGTCCGAGTCCTCGTTATCCAATGTTTTTATTACAAAATTAAAGGAATTGGAACTGAATCAGCATCGAAGTCGCAGATACTATATATATATATATATATATATATATATATATATATATATATATATATATATATATATATATATATATATATATAATTATTATTAGGTAATCTACCCTCCTATATATTTACCCTATATATACCCTATCCCTATATATTTAAGGTAATCTACCGGTAACGGTAGGTTTCAGGTCCATTTCACCTACTTCTACATGTACCATTCTTCTCCACACCCACATTTCAAAAGCCTCCAATCTACGTCTATCCTCCTGCTTCAGCGACCACGTTTCCGCGCCGTACATAGCTACGCTCCATATCAGAGTTTTTACGAGTCTTGTCTTAACATCCCTACTCAACGTCCCCGTCATCAACTCCCTCCTCCTTGAGAAAGCCTCCTTGCGTAGCGCAATTCTTCTCCTTACGTCCCTACCACTTTGACCGTGTTGGTCCAAAACACTTCCGAGATATGTAAACTGTTCTACCTGCTCTATTTTTTCCCCGCCTATTTTAATATTTGAATATATATATATATATATATATATATATATATATATATATATATATATATATGCATATGTATGTATATAAAACACACACTCGCTCACCGAACATCCTCCAACATCAATCTTCAAAATCCCATTGCCACTAAACTTGGATTACATCCGTATTTACTGCCCTCCATTGATTACTTTCAAAACGTGTGCTCCCTTCTGCTATTTTGACCATAACCTCTTCCTTTGATTTCCTTCCTCAACATTAAATTCGTACACACTCATAGCACCAAAAGCTTTAATCTATGTGGCCTCCAGGACCTGTGGCCTCCAGGACCAAGTTTCCAGGGCATGCAAAACCATTTTCCTTCAAAAAATCTTCACTAGTTTTTCCTTTATATTTTTAGTGAAGACGTTAACTCTATCCTCGTTATAAAATCTTCTTTACCTAGGGTATTCACTTCTCCTTTCAAAATCTTTTCCAGTCTGTCCCATTCCATGTTAGAGCAAGTGTCCAACCTGCCATTCAGTTATTTAACCGAACGTTCATACTCCGTTTGATACGTTTCCGTACTATTTATTTTCTTGTTGATTCTGATTCCATTCCTATCACTCAGATAGGACTTGCTCACCTACTGAGGTGGACTTGACTCAAGAATATTGATAAATCACTCGGATTTTTGAAGGGAGTTCTTCGAACGGGATTTCCCGTTGCAACGCCAATTGGATAATTTCCACTATCCTTTCTATTTCCGCGAAATTGTCCCCCGTCTCGCACATTCCATAAGACCACCGTTTTGTCATTTTTAATTTCTGTAATTACGATGAACTTCCATTTCCTTTCCGCGGCGCACTTGGTGCATAAAACTCCCCCTGGTCTCTCCTGGAAAGGGATTCATGCTTGATTTCCTCCTCTACGCTGTTCCAGCCATTGATTTCCCTTTCGTTTTCTCGAAACCGATCATTTGTCGTGAAAGATTGAGTAATTACTTTTCCGTTTTCTTCTTTGTCAACCTCGTTAGTTTTAACTTGCTCAGTTTCGCCTTGTCTTTGCCTTGAAATGAGAAGAAAAAAACTCATGACTATTGTTCTTGTTAATCAGCTCAAGCAACGGTCGTTAAGACAGTGACTCAAACAATGGAGGAGACTTTTAATTCCTCGACCGATCGTTGGGTGAATTCATGATTTCGCTTGTTCAGTAAACCCTTCGGTGATATTCCCAAACGGTACGCATTTTTGTGATCTCCCGTGGGAACGGTCTACTCAAGACAAGGGAGAATACTCCTTGTTAATAAGTTGCAAAATTAGGGCTCATGTACGAGAAGTGTGACGGATACTTTGCGGTTTACGGTTGTCATCTTGTTTTTTTATTCGGTAACGAAAGTAAATTGCTTGGAAACTAAGTTTTATGAAATTCTCTAAAGAGTTTAATAATAATTGACGTTGATTCGTGTCACCCTCTATTTCCATATAATATATATTGTCCACCTTTCAATATTTTACAGTAGTGATTGGTTCTCTAATAGCAAGCAGTTGCGTTATGAGCTCTCCGGAAAGCAGTCTTTTTATCACCTTTTAAATCACCCCTTATAAAATAGGAAGATAAAAACTAGAGCAGGTGGAACAGTTTACCTTCCTAAACAGTGTTTTGTACCAAGATGATCAAAAAGGCAATTTTGACATAAAAAGAGGAATGGCATTAGGCAAAGAAGCTTTCAGAAGGATGGGGGAATTATTTACAGGGGTTCTTGAGAGAAACTGCTAAGAAAATACTCCTTAAAACTGTGGCATGGAACGTGGTTTTGTGCCAAGCAAAAATATGGTCGTCGAAGCAAGATGATAGGCGCAGATTACAGGTATTTGAAATGTGGCTTTAGGGAAGGATGGGAAAGGTGAAATGGACAGAAAGGAAAACAAGCAAGGAAGTACTAGGGATGGTGAGGGAAGAGAGGGGATTTTTGAGAAAAATCCACAGGAGGCAAGAAAGATGAACTCAGAAAATTTTGATTGACAAAGAGATGTTGAAGATCGTAATAGAAAGAAAAACATCAGATAAGCAAGGAATGAGGAGGAAAAGGAAAGGCATAATGGACAGAATGAAGGGACTAAAGTACTATGCGGGATCAAAGCAGAATTTACTACTGTGTCGGATATAAGACTGTGTTTAATGAGAGAGAGAAAGACATTTTTCGTTTTTCAATCTTTGCTCATTCAATTCATACCTGAAACGGTAGAATACTTAAAACACGTAATAAGACCACGCATGAAAATTGAATTTAGTGTATATCCGTTTCTTTTCATTTGAGTTCAAATCCGAGGTGTTGTTCAAATTGCCATGGATTAACTGTCTATTTTTGTCTTATTCGAATTCAAACAATTAAGCAACGAAATTCGGCATCGAATGATTGGCATGCAAGTATTAAACTAACCAGCCAAAATCTAAGAACTTGGGTAATGGATAGAAAAGTATAAAGAATAATTATCAGAATAAAATAAATAGAAATTACTTATAAACATCGTGGAACAGAGTGCTAAACTTTGTTATTGACGAAGGGAGGAAGGAAGTGCATAGAGATGAAGAAGGACCTGATGTTTAGTATGTTGCTGGATTGTGTTTTGTTAGGAGTCTCAAAATATTTATTTGATAGAAGTGTCCATCCAAAAACCTACCTTAACTAGTGTAATAATGTAAATGAAATTAGCCCTAGCTAACCAAAGACAAAAGCACAGAAACACCCAAAAAAGAATAGAAACACGTTTTCGAAATTTCGTTGAAAGGGAGGAAGGAAGAAAAATTTGCAGGACACGCTGTACTAAAGATTCGCCGCTGGCAGAGTAAACCATTTCCGTCGTGAATACATCTTTTGCTTTTGAAAAAGAACATTTCTCCGAAAAGAAGACTGATTGCGAAAATTATTAAATTCCCGGAGTCCGTATGCATGGAGACTAATTTATCCTCCGCCACAATCCTCGGAAACATTTCTCCCCCTATCGCGTGCCATCGATACACCCATTTGGACCTCCATCCCTGCCGTTTGAACTGCATACACCAGCATTCGTCCCCGATACGTAATACGCTTCCTGTTGTCGAGAGTCGACGGTTGGCATCATTAGTTTTAAATTATTAAAAGCTTCATTCATTAGCTGATGAATGTTGTCAATAACCGTAATAAATCTTCATTAAAACAAAAATAAAATTCTCAATCTGATTAATGCAAAAAATATTGACCATAGTAGAGAACGGTTACCCACTCAGGGTTGCCAATATTTTCTGAATTCGCATTTCCCTGACTTTTCCGGGACAAAAATCTACTTGTGCCTAAGGTGCAATATTCAAGTAAGTTTCGTGAAAATCAAAGTGTTAATTTAGATCGATATTTTTATATTGATTTAGCAAAAAATCAAGTATTTATTAAGTATCTAAACAGGGAAAGAGATAATGGGACTCATTTGACGGGTTTAACTATAACTCTTTTGCGGATAAAAAAGCAACATGACCACCCTAACATAGATTAGGAGGTCGATCACTTAAAGACATGCACGGCAACAACCTGAAGGTGAGAGGACACTAACAGTCAAGAAAGGAAATTTTTCGCTTATTGTGGCATAATCTGAGTGACGATAATGAAAATTTAACGTGAAATAACTAACTCAGTCTTGCCATATGAAAAACCTGACATCTTTTGGCGCTTCTCGAAACAAAATTTGACGATGATTTTCCTAAAAATCCCAACTTTTCAAGATTTTCCATGTTTACAAACAAGTCTACGATTTTTTTCGGTTTTTTGGGTACATGACAGTCTTGTTATTTTTGTTATTCACCAGGTACATTTTAGTGTCATGTTTGATGCAGACTGAGAGCAATATTTGTCGTTACCCGTTTCGTAAGAGTACCCGTTTCTCTCCTCTACGGTTCAACATTGAAATACATACTGATAACATAAATTTCATTATTAACAGCACATAACAATTAAATACAACTGATAGTGATGGGGGATTGGAATGCGACGGTAGGCTAAGGAAGAGATGGAGATGAGGTGGGGGACTACGGTTTAGGCACGACGAATGAACGCGTGGAGAAATCAATTGAGTTCCGCAGAAGACAGGGGTTAGTCATCATCAACACATGGTTTAGACACCACAAAAGGCGTAGGTATGCATGAAAAGTGCCAGGTGGCTCAGAAAGGTATCAGTTAGATTATATTATGGTTAGGCACAGGTTTAGTAACAGTGTGATAAATTCGCACAGTTTCCCCGGGGCGGATGCGGACTCAGACCAAAATTTAGTTGTTATGAAGTGTAACGTCCGTTTCAAAAAGTTAAGGCAGCGGCGGCGGGTAAGGAAGTGGAATGTAGAAGCATTAGATGGATTGACAAGAAAGGAGTATCAGCAGGCTGTAGAGAAAATAATCAGTGGGGTAAAAGAGTTAAATAATATCGAAGAATAATGGCCTTATATTAAAAAACGATATCGAAAGCCGCAAAAGAAATTGTAGGAAATGTCAATAGGAGAAGGATCATATCAAGAAAGTGATAGTGGAAGCCGCAAAAGACACTATAGGAACCGTTAACGGGAGAAGAACAAGGAAACCATGGATCACAGATGAGATGATAAGAAAGATAGATGAAAGAAGGAAATGGAAGAATGTAAATACAGAGTTAAATAGAATGAAGTACAAAGAAGTAAATGATAAATTGAGACTGGTAGCAAATAGAGCAAAAAAAAAGAGGTGGAAGACGCAGGACGAGGATATGATCATTTTACTGAGGAAGGGAGGAATTGGTGCACTATATCGTATAAGAAGGGTAAAGGATTATGAGGAGGTAAGAAGGGGAGATTTATGTTAACAGTGAGAGATAAGTCGGGTAAAATAATAGTTGAAACTGAAAAGATCAAAGAGAGATAGAAGGAAGATATAGAAGAACCGTATGGTAAAGGACTAAGGCCAACAAGCTTAGAAATAGAAAGAGAACATGACATAGATGAAGACAGCTTAGGTCCAGATATACTCGACGATGAGATTGAAAGGGCATGAAGAGTGATGAAATCAAATAAGGCAGAGAGGATAGACAATATTCTTGCGGAACTACTAAAATATTTAGGAAAATGTGGGAGGAAGAGTCTATATGGACTGATTCGTAGCATCTATGAGGAAGGAATCTTGCCGGAAGATTTTGTGAGGGATAACCTTCCTTAACCGGTAGATTCCTAATACAATAAATAAATATTTATCTCCATGTACATATATAAAATTATATTTATATAATATATATAATTGACTGCATTTAAAATTTTTAAATTAAGATCAACTTAGCTTCAACATAAAAAAGTGAGGGAGCGTTATATGCCCTCTGGCCATTCCTCAGAAAATAATACCTGCGGAATGACATTTTTGGCCGATTCTTTTTGTATCCGTTCGCGAAACGCCTGCGTCATTTCCACCTCCGTTGGCTATTATCTTCTCCGTGAGGTTTTCCGACTCATTTATTGCGAATACCCGTCCCCCCGCCCGCTCTCCTACACCCCCACAGAAATCTAAGCGAGGAGGGAAAAAGGAAGGAAGTGAGGAATGTTAGTTCCCTTGGCTGGATAACCGATGACCTGCTTCGAACAGTTACGGAGAGCACTTCACAAAAGGGGATGTTATAAAAAAAAATCGAGACTTTCCGAGTTCCTATATTTTTTCCATCCCTCAAATTGCTAATGTATTCGATGAAGGGAAATGCTTAGACGGTGGCCGACCCTATCGTTAAATGCGCTGGAATGATGTGGGAATAGCAGCTTTGGGAGGCGATTTACTGGTCTTTCGCGTTATTTAGCGCGAGCGCTTCTTATTTCTAACGGCTCATAACCTCTTGGCACCAAGGTACTGACTACCACCGTTAAAAGTGCACCGTCGTCATCATCATCATCTTGATCTGTCTATCCAGAGAGTTGGTTTAATGTCAGTTCCCCAGGCGATTTTCTTAGCTACCTACCCTTTCGATTCTTCATGTTTCCCTCCCTTGATATCTTCCGCTGTTCACTCCTCGAGATTCGTTCTCCTATCGTGACTCTCGTGACTCAAATGATTGAATGGCGGGAGTAAACAGCGCAGAAAATAAAAAAATGGTTAATTTTTTCATATCTTGCAAGAAAGATGACAGTGTATTCATATGAAGATGTTAAAAAGACACTTGAATTCCGGAAGAAAAATATTTGATATTGTAAGAGGTATTGGGAGTTTATAAAAAAATTAATATTTGCCTAAGGAAGAAAATATGGCTGCATATACGTATATAATAATACGTAGTTTCTCCCCTTGTTATACCGGTTGCCCAGGAACCTTTCACAGGACCAATTATGGTCGACCCGAAAAATCATGCAGCATGGAATACCATAGGGTGCCCAGAGACGTCCACCGGAAATCGAACCCGGGCCCTCCGGCCAATCATCCAGCTCTCCATCCGCTGGACTACCTTTATCATGTTACGGAAACAAAATTTGAGCGTGCGAGTAAACATGAATGTCAATGGTTTAGTTGGGGGTGTTTGAAAGCTTTGATGTTACAAACAAGAACATCTTTAACAGGTAAGTTACACTTGTATTTGGTAAGTTCTGTAGAAGGTCGGCATGGCAGCAGGAAGATAAAAAGAAGTATTGCGTTAGAGAAATAAGTTTTTAAAGAGACATAGGAGTTGATGACAGACAACTTCTAATAGGTAGTAATATATAAATATATATAGATTAGGTAATATATTATATAAAGAAAAGACTATCGAAATACTTACTATAGAGCGTAATTTTTTATGACTCAGAAACTTGATCGTTGCGAGGAGAGGATAAGCGTGGATTGGAAGTTTTTGAGATGAGGGTGCAAAGAAGTATGGGAAAAATAAAATGGACGGAAAGGAAAACAAAATATGAATTTCTAGGCATAGTAGGGAAGGAGAGACGGCTGTTGCATTAAATTTGAAGAAGGCGCAGGAAAAGGGGATGTTGGAGATATTTAAGAGGCAATGGGACACTGAAGATGGTTGTACCTGTATAGAGCGGGGAATGCTGAGAAAGCGAGGGGGAAGGTGGAAAATATACGCATTTCGGCAGAAATAAATGGAAAAAGAAATTACGCAGAGTTTAATGACGAGTTATTGTAAAATGAACAAGGAGCGTTTTTTATTGATGATATCTTCTCGGATCTTCCACCGGGTCAGGGGTCAATAGGGAACCCTGACCCGGTGGGACACCCAAGAAAACTTCATCAAGCAAATACGTCGGGAAAGAAATGAGGGTTTTGGTCTTTGAGACAAAATGACGAACGCAGATGGGAGGCTTTTGAGAAGTGAATGTAGCGAATAATTGGAAAAGTAATTAGGACATCTAGGAAGGAAAATCTTGTGGTTTAAAATAGATTGGGCGAAGAGAGTAAAGCCATTGGGTTAAATCTGAAAGAGACATATGAATTGAATGGAGGAAATGCTGAAAGGTTATAGTGATGTTCTGAAAGCCGTCGCCGAAGGGAGAAGGTTAAGCAATCAGCGAAGAGAAAGGAAGAAAATTGACTTTATAAACGGCGTGAAGACAGGCAGAACTTACGAAGAAAGTAGGGTGAGAGAGAAGTTCTCGTGACACATAGAGGGCAGTAGTCTATAGGAAAAAATCCAAAATCGGCCTTTTGTAGGAATCACACCTTAAATGAATGATTCGACCACACGTAGGTATTGATCAATTTCGACTATATCATCATAATGCAACATCTAATATCGATAGTACACACCACTATATTGAGAATATTTGCAATAATTTTTTTTCCGAGATTTATTTTAATTATTTTTGAGACAGACTTTGTGTACTCCTATAACAGAAAAATCGTTCATGTCGATTTTGCTGTTATACTTTCACATATATTAATTAAAATTGGCAATTTTCCACAACTGTGGAAAATTGCCAATTTTAATTAATCATGATATTCCACCATATCACGCCTGAAACGTCTCTTTTTATTCGACAAATAAACGCTATTTGTCCACTGACGGTGCAATGTAGGAGAAAGAAAGAGGAAGCTATCGAGAATCTTAATTGTAATTAGTCATTCATGAGCGTCCTAAACCTACCTTTAATTAGGCAGTATTTCATTAAAATGTATTATAGATTTTTGGCATATTTTGTGTCTTGTTAATCAGGGCTAAGGAGCGCAGTGGTGTTTATTTCCTGGGTCCATCGAAAACCTACCTTAATCTGGCAAACTACTGCTGATATTAATTTAGAAGTTTTCAACTTGCTGAAGCGTATCCTTTCCTATTTTTAATTGGGAATTATTTCGAAAAGTTTTATGGTTTTTTTTCCATTTGAGCGCCGAACAATACGCCTGAGCCAATAATCGATCGCGGGTTTTCGGCGTGGGAAACTAGGGCACGTTTAAGCCACCACCCCAATGCGATCACCGAATCAGCGCTTTATCATTTGCTCTTATATCAATCCTGATGGCTTCTGTAATTAAAGACCCTCCTAAATGAACTTTCCCGTCTGGTGAAGTGGATTCTGAACTTTTATTTCGTTGTAATTTCCCCCATTTATCACTCATTCGCATACTATAAGATTCTTGGCTCACATTCTCTCACCTTTATCAACTGTTTGATGCATTTTTTTCACGGTCGAGTCTCTTAACAATCGAATCTTACTGTGTCATACTAATCCCGCCACGCTTAAATATGGCTCCATAACAATATAATTTAATTTACGACGGTTGAGCGCCTTGGAAAGTAAGTCTGACAGGCATGGGATGAGAAATAATGTAAAAAACAAAAAGATTACGCGGTTTTCGAGAAATAGGAATGCTAAGTTAATAAGATATCGAAAGATATATTGCGTAAGACGAAGAAGCTTTCACAAAGAGTAGGGAATTAACGAAGGGGACATTAAGCAAGGACGTTAGCGAACGGTTCATCAAAACTTTGATATGGAACGTGTTTTTGTATGCCGATGAAAGGTGGTCGTTGAAGCGGTATGATAAGCGTAGATGAGAGGCTTTTGTAATGTGGGTATGGGGAAGGATGGGAAATTTACAGAAGGGAAAACAAACGAGGAAGTGGTAGATGGTTGGTGGGGAGAGAAGATTTTACGTAGGAATCCAAAGGAGGCAGGAAAGATGGATACAGTGTATTTTGAACGGCAAAGGAATGTTGAAACCTTTTATAAAGTCTGTTCCCATCCATAATCTATCTAAACAAGTGAGTACCAATAGTAATAATATACCAATAGTAATAATATACCAATAAGAACCTTTAGGGAGGGAATTGATGTTTGAGGAATTGAGTAGCTCGTTATTTTGAATAGGATAAAACTATATAATAATGCATACATACATGTATATATATATATATATATTTCAAAAGCGCCATATATATATTTTATATATATAAAAATGTATATATAATCTCGGAAGTGTTTTGGACCAATACGGTCAAAGTGGTAGGGACGTAAGGAGAAGAATTGCACTAGGCAAGGAGGCTTTCTCAAGGAGGAGGGAGTTGATGACGGGGGCGTTGAGTAGGGATGTTAAGACAAGACTCGTAAAAACTCTGATATGGAGCGTAGCTATGTACGGCGCGGAAACGTGGTCACTGAAGCAGGAGGATAGACGTAGATTGGAGGCTTTTGAAATGTGGGTGTGGAGAAGAATGGTACATGTAGAAGTAGGTGAAATGGACCTGAAATCTACCGTTACCGGTAGATTACCTTAAAAAAAAAATATATATATATATATACACAAACCATAAACACAGTAATCAACCCGAAGGTCGGTTTAGTAGGTGATGGTAGAGTTCACCCAGTACTAAGCCCGACGGCGTGTGAAATTCACACATCAGGGTAGGGGGACCGGTTCCTTTCCCTGTGCCGGTTATGGTTCCTAGGTAGATCTGGTACCCGAATAATCACATAGCTTGGGTGGAGCTGCAGGTGCCCAGAGTGGCTTGGCCGGGAATCGAACGCGGGCCCTCCGGTCAGTGGACCAACGCTGATGTATATATATATGTATATATTTTGCATATATATTATATATATATATATATATAAGTCTTAAGGAAATTATATTCTATATTATATATGTCTTCCTGTGGAAAATATCTATGTTACACGTTTTGTCTTGGAAGAATTTAGTATTATCCTCCTATTTATTTAATGATACAGCCTCTCCCAGAAATAACTTCAATATTTTTTATTTGCCGTGGAGTTATAATAAATGCGTCTATATTTCGATACTAAAAAGCATAGTGATATCGTAAAAGTACCGCGATATCAGATACACCACTCGCTCTTCATTCTCTTTTCCTCTTGAGACTGGTCTTCCATATCCATTAGGAATATTTTAGTATGCAAACGCCAACGTCAATACAACGGAACTTCTATAAGAAGTTCCCCACCCCCCCACCGAAAATAAAGTAATTCTTTATTTGCGGTGGAGTTATTGGTTTTGAGAGGGAAGAAGTTCTGCCTTGCGTATCCGTAAATCCCCAATGGATGGTTCAAGCTGCGCGGATGGAATTGAAAACTTGTGGCTTGATAGCGCTACAGACCATTATTCACAGCTGACAACCCAAACAGACAGGCTCAATCCTAAGGGAACTAAAGTTTTTTCTTGGCTTAAACCGTCAAATTTCTTGGAAACTTGCATAAAATTTTCTTCGCAATTGGGCGGATGCCATGTTGGTCGATTATAGTTTTTAGGAAAAATAATTTTTACAATGCTATAAACTCTATATATTTATCTATGAAAAGTAGACTTTGGTAAATACAGTGATATGGGAAGAATTGTACGAGTATCATATTTCTTCCTTTCTAGCGTATAGTTTTAGTATATCAAGGATGGTAAATGTAAAACGGATGAAGGGAAAGGAAAACAAACAAAGGAGTACTGAGTGTGATGGGGAAGAGACCCAAATAAGGGGGAAATATAGTATATTGACAATTAAATGTTGATCCCGTTGATGTATAGAATGGAGGGTGCTGAGCAAAGAAAGATAGATACAAATAGGCATGTTGGACTGAATGAAGGGAGAAAGGAATCATGCCAAATTGAAGAACAGTTTAATAATATATTGTGGGGCGGCAGGTCGTGTCTTGGTAAGCGAAGCGAAAAAAATGGATTGGTGTTGTCTCTATATCTCCAAAATCTCAATTTTAAACGGTAGTCTACCAATCTACCAATCAATACCAATTTTATTACCACTCAAAAGTAAACGCAAAACATGGAAGGATGGTATACAACGCTTTGAAGACGTAGTGGAACTCAAGACAGCCGTTGTCAAGTTGTTCAATTCCCAAGCGGTGATTTCCTATGCTGAGGGATTGAATAAACCGGTTCGGGGTTACGAAAAGTGCTTAGAAGTGAACGGCGATTATGCCAAAAAGTGAAGTAGGTTTATAGGAAACTAAAACCGTCAGTAAAATGTTTCTAGAATATTTTTTTATGACCAAAAGGACCTAAATTTTAAAAAATAACTCTCGTATAAGCCGTCTCAGACCTTTCTATGAGGCGAACTCAGTTTTCAAGGAGTTAGGGCCTTTAAAGGGTATATATACATCGAGGGTGATCAAATGTTCAAGTCGAAGTTTCAGTAAAGTCGTGAGCGAAGCCACTTAATTCCATTCCTCTCTCTCTGTGTAGGAGAAGGGAGAGAAAGACGGCTTATTTCTCCTCCTCCTGAGTTTATCCTTATGTAGTGTCTCTCTCTGCCCTCCTCACATCTCAGAAAGGCCGCTCTTACCTCCCTCCTTGAAGATTTTTGTCATTCCTGAGTCAACTGTATTACATATCTGTAATAACTCCCGCGCACCTCAGGTCTGTTTTACCGCTCCCGTCCAAGAGCGTCACCATTCTCCGCACCAATTTAAAAGAGCTCCCTAATGCCCCTTTCAGTCTTGTTAGTCCAGAAAACCTTGGCCCGATTTTTTTTGTTTGAATGCCAGTGTGACGGGACCATCATCCAACCCCTTACCCTCCACAGATTCCTTGGTGAAACATTTTTTTCTCTCTCTCTTAAGTTTTATCGCTCAGAATGGATCGTGAAAAATCTCACTCCCGACCATTAACTCGAGTGAGTTTTTTTTGTAAATCCACCTTTCTCTCTCGTTTCTTTCCGACTGACCGACTTCACAATAATCCAATTCCGCTGGAATCCAGTCTGGAGTCCCAGGGTCTTTTAACTACTGAATCCTTTGCATATTTATGCTCTCAGTGCGCATTCAGTCTCCTCCGCCCTGAGGTGATTTTTTTTATGCGCCTCGGGTAATTAACGAACCAAATTTTTCGCTGCGGTGTTTTTTTTTCTTTCAAAAGCGGTGCGGTATCTCAATGGCGGAGATATGTGGAATTACTCGGTTGCTGACCTGTGGGTTTTCGTGGTTCTTAACCGTCAACTGATTTGAACTCGACTATTTCAGGTTTTTTTTTTCAAAATGAAAAAAATACAAAGAATTATTGTATATTTTTATGTTTATTTATTTAGCAAAAACTGTTTTTCCACTTATATGTACTATAAAGAACGACCAGAAATACAGTGTTAGTATAAATATAGAGGAATAATACATTAATTCATACATTTGCGGTATTTTAATTATAGAGTGTAGTAATGGTCGATTTCAGAAGGAAATTTTATTTCACGTTTTTGACAGGAACCTTGTTATTATTATTAGGTAATCTACCGGTTAAGGTAGGTTTTTGGATGGACACAACTATCAAATAAACATTTTGTGACTCCCCACCTAGCAACCTAATCTACATCAGGTCCCTCTTCATCTCTGTGTACTTCTTTCCTCCCTTCATCCCGTCCAACATCCCTATCCTGTTCCTGCCCTTTCCTCGTTTGCCCAACATCCTCCCCTCTATTACCTTCTTCAACATTCCACTACCGCTCAATACGCTTTTCATCCATTTTTCCTGCCTCCATAGGATTTCTCTCAACAAACCCCTCTCCTCACCCACCATCTCCAGTACTTCCTCATTTGTTTTCCTTTCGGTCCATTTCACCTTCTCCATTCTTCTCCACACCCACATTTCAAAAGCCTCCAATCTACATCTATCCTCCTGCTTCAGCGACCATATAAATAATATAATCGTTTAAAATTCCGCTCTGTCGCATATACACATACATATGCAGGTTTTCAAATTTGGTTTAGCGTAAATGAACGGCAGAGATTCTACGGAGGTTTTCCGCTACGTCTAGGTGAGGCAAATAACAAGGTAATTTGTCCAATCACCTCGAAATAGCAAAAACGAAATGAATTTTATGTAATTTAATGTGATACAATGTAATGTAGTGCAGTGAATTTCAACATAATATAATAGGATACCATGCCATATCATGACATGCAATACCATTCACAACAATGCAATAGAGTACAATAAAGTACAGTTCAACGTCAATGTAATGCAATGCATTGTAATGTAAATGCAATACAGAACAATTCAATACTAACCATTACAGTACAGTGATGTGCATGTTAATGCAATAAAATATAATTCAATAAAAAGGGTAGAGTTAAATACATTATGTTATATATCGCTTGGTGGTCGCCTAACGGGAATATTACAGGATTAATGTTGATATAATTATACATTAAAATAGGCTCAGGTGGTTCCCTCTATCGTATCGTAGATGAGTTCTGTCTCGAGATAACTTAATTAACAATCCAATGATATCTACAGCGTATCATAAGAATTTCCTCTTGTGCTCTACATTATCTTCTCTTCATTTCTTTATATATATTTCCCTTCATTTCTTTGTGACATCTCTATGTTTTAATTATGTCTAAAAGGAAATTATTTATTACCTTCATCTATTCCGCTTAACCAACATTCTCCCTTCTGTCACGGTCTTCAAATATAATACCACTGTCTTTCAATATCTCCTTCATCCTCTTCACATACCTTCTTCGGATTTGCCCTATAGTTATTTCCTCTCTTCACCAACGTTTTATTACCTCCTTTTTTTACCTTTTTTTAGTTTTCCTTCCTCTCAGTTCAACTTATTTTCACCGCCAAACCCACATCTCGAAAACAAAAAAAATACCTTATCGTCTTCAACGGCTCTCTCTCTTCTCCTATCCTCTTGAACACGTCCATGCTTAGGCATACCATTTCCGTATATGTTCTTCTCAAGTGTCGCGCGTTTCAAAACTTACCAAATACGTCTCTCTTCCATGTTTTACATGTACTGTAAAAACTGCGCTGCGCACAAGACGGAAAACTTATTCAATTCGATCGGATTTGTTTTGCTGACTACTCTCCTATTCTGTATGCAATACCAATTTTATATTTATTAATTAAAATTGGATATTTTCCACTAAATAAAGTAGCTACATCATCTCCAGAAGATGATGTAGTTACAACGAAACCGGTCATATTAAAAATTTTATTTTGTGAAAATTGCCAATTTTAATTAATCACGATATTCCACCATACCACGCCTGAGACGTTTATTTTTATTAGTTTTAATGCACTTATGTAATATATATATATATACAGAAAATATATATATATTTATATAACCACTCACATTGTAGATTTTTTAAGCTTTTGGCATGCTCCGAGGCCTACTTCAGAGTCTGATCTGCTGTTATGTTGCTCTCGTGAGTGTATCTATATCATTGACATATATATATATATATATATATATATATCGATAATGCGGAAGTACTCACGAGAGCAATATAACTTTTGGACGGCACAATAGAACACAGAATAAAACAGATAACACGTAAAAGGACACTCACACTGTAGATGATTTAAGCTTTCGGCCTACTCCGAGGCCTTCTTCAGGTCAGACTCAGGTATATATATATATATATATATATGTAAAGCTGAAATACTTGTATACGATTTTTTCGATCGACTGGAATTCATGTAGTATAGCATCTCGGGCGTTACTCTGTGAAGACATTTTGTTTCCAATACAATAAAAGAATAGCACAAGTCAATTTTCGCACTTAATTGAATAGTTCTGATCATTGTCACAACGCATCGTGTCATTATTAAGGTGGAATGCTTGGAATGTTGACAACTTATATGTCACAAAACCAAAGAGTTATGGCCCATCGTTTAATTACGTGAAGCCATTTTCGGTTTTTTGTTTACCCTCTCCGCTCTTTGTACCACTCCGTAAGTCTTGAACCACTCCCTCTCCCGTTTGAAGTAATTATCGGCGCTGCCATTAATATATCAAACGAGCACTTCTTTTTCTTTGGAGAAAAAGTGCATTTAGATATGGCGAAAAGATTCCTCTCTACTATTATCAACCGATCAATTCATTTACGTATTTGTAATGAAATGCAAATACTGTACAATCAGTGGGACTTATTTTATATTCTTATTTTAGAGGTATCAGAATAAGAACAATCAAATGAAACAGATATTTCTTAACTCTTTCGGCAGTTTGCCATGTTCATAAATGATGCTGAAGGTACAATTAAATGGGTGAACATTCGAGCTATGTTTTCTTTGATGATCAGGGATAATTAAAATTCTCTCCTAACGAATATTATTATAAGGTAATCTACCTGTTAAGGAGGGAGGGAGGTTAAGAAAGCACTCGTAAAAACTTTGATATGGACATAGCGTACGGAGCGTAAACGTGGTTATTGAAGCAGGAGAATAAACTTAAATTGGAGGCTTTTGAAATTTGGGTGTGGAGAAGAATGGAGAAGGTGAAATGGACCGAAAGGAAAACAAATCAGGAAGTATTAGGGATGGTTGGCAAGGAGAGGGGTTTGTTGAGAGAAGTCCTATGGGGGCAGGAAGAATGGGTGAAAGGCGTATTGAGCGGCAGTGGGAGGTTGAAGACTGTAATAGAGGGGAGAATGTTAGGCAAACGAGGAAAGGGTAGGATTTTAATAAATCTTCATTTACATTTATTTAATTCTCACCCGACGAGGTTCAATCTCTTTTTCACATCCTAATGAATAGTGGCTCAAATAATATCTAATTTAATATCTCTTTTGAACTCACACTCCGACCAAATAAGAACACGTAATAAAATGGCAGACCTCGTTCTCAATCCCAAAAGCCATTCGTATTTTAAAGACAGCACCTTTCCGATGGTGGAGCGCCGACATATGAGAAGATCGGTAGGGCAAGAGAGTAAATGTTAACATGTTTAAGATGATAGAGGTTAAAACAAGGCCTTTTGGCATCATATGAGAGGGAATTCGTCCTTTCTAAGAGCATAATTTCAATCGTGTTTTGGCTATGAAGTAACCTCGGCCATCACCTAAGTGACCAACCTTCCACATACTTCAAATAACTTTTTAAAGAAATCCTTTCCATTTTTATTTCCACTTTTTGTTTTCGTAACATTTACTAACGAGCGCAAACCGCGAGATTTTTTTTTGCGTCTGGAGGAATGTTGAAATATCTTAGACGAGAAACGAAAAATAGATATGTATCAGCACGATGTTACGTTTTGCCTCATTCTGCGAAAAAAATAAGTAGTACGAGCAAACTTGTTTTTAATGATGTGGAACACGCCCGTCAGCCAATATTTGCTGCCACCCTTCCTCTCTTTCTTTCGCCGGCCGACAACGACTCTCACAAGGCGAGAGATCGAATTCATTTGGCGTCCTCACCCTAATCTCATTTCCATAACTCTTTTTGGTGAAAATTCGACTATTTTGAGGTGACCGTGAAGGTCGTGCGGTCATTAAAAAAAATAAGATTTCGTAGGATGAAAAAATGTCAACAATTCGGCTCCCTGTTCGGTATCGTTTTTTTCTCCACAGACCATGTTATGGGATACGACTCAGTCTGATCGGCTGGGATTAGACTTGATTCGAGACACCACAGAATCGGGGGTGAACACCTTTTTAAATAAAATTGAAACACCTGCATAGCCTGGCTGTGTGACGACCACGTCCGATTCCTCCTCTCATTTTGGGAAAGTTTAACGGCTTAGAAAATTTCCGTCTGTGTACTGCACAAAAAATACGCACGCGTACGAAGGTATTAATATGGGTTAGTCCCTAGGGTTTTGACGGATGTTGAGTTTAATCTGTTCGGTGTCTTCCTCTTATCGACATCATTACCCACCTCCGATGCATTATGTAAAGTAACATTAGATTTTTTAAATTCTTCGAAGGTTACATACGTTTGTTTAACGTTTTTGTAGCCATGGAACAAGAGTTGAACGATTTTTATAAAATCGTTTTTTATATAATTTTATCATATTTATGTATAAATTAAGATAATTTAAAATATTTTACTGTAACACAATACATTTTCTTGCCATTTATTCAATTTTCTTTGAAGCCATTTATTTTTCTATTAAATTGAATGAATATTATTCAATGTAAAACAATGTAATGCAATATACTACAATGATATGCACTGAAATGCAATCTATTTGAGTGTAGTGAAATTTAATGCTGTGCCATTCAATTTAGTGCCATGCAATGAAGTGCATTTGGTTGCAAACAGTACCATGCGTTGCACTGCAATAAAATACAGTGCAATGTAATGCAGTTCTCTCCAAAGAAGTGCAGTTCAATTCAATGCAGTGGTATACAGACCAGTGCAGTTCAATGCTGCGAAATAACATGCAATGCAGTGAAATGCAATGCAGTAAAATACAATGCAGTGAAACGCAATGCAGTTATACAGTACAATACAATGTAATTCAAGGCAGTACAACACAGTGAAATATAAAGAAGTATATTAAATATAATTCAATTTTTTTTATCAATCGCTCCCTCGAAGTTATGTTTTTCAATATTTTTAATTACGAATTTCTCCTCGCGAAATATATGTTGAG
Organism: Hetaerina titia; assembly: GCA_037158775.1. NCBI lineage: Eukaryota > Metazoa > Arthropoda > Insecta > Odonata > Calopterygidae > Hetaerina > Hetaerina titia. Next base: position 81,194,380 of record CM073774.1, on the reverse strand, counting down.
GAAAGTATATATTTCATGAAATAATTTCGCTTCGGAATTTTGATTGAAATTCAAGCCTCAAGATTCCTTAAGAAATGATTTCTGTGCGTGATGATTTTATTTGGTTGGAAAATTTAAAAAAAACTATTTAGGCGATCGGTAGTAATTTTTCTATTTGCCATATTTGTTAGCATTCGGTGAAGTCATAAGATTTTGGCCAACCCAACTGAAGTAACTGTTTCGGCGTTTTTGTTTTAATTTTGTGCCAATGACACCGCCGCTAAAAGACATCATAATAGGTTGGGAGACCAGAGAATTATTTTAGTAAAACTTAGGAAGATATCAGTGAAATGCATGTTATATTCCTCTTTAAATTATGAAAATTACATTAATCGCGTGTGGATTTCACTATTGCTATTTTTTTAAGGGTTGATTAATCTTTTTAGCTTCACCGTATATTGTATATCACTCAAAATATTCGTAAAAAGACGTACAAGTGCGAATTGCTTTTGCATGTATCAATTTGGCCACTTTAGAAACTCCATCGTCGGACCCGGATGATTCTCCTTATTAATGTGAGCCTAGAATTCATTCATGCCCAGAAAATAAGAGCTTTAAAATAAAATTACGTGTTTGAGAATAATTTGAAGACGAGCACTTCATTTCGCCTAAAGAGGCAGGAAGAAAAACTTTTTAAAGACTTATGAAATGCAAGATATTACCGTCAATTTGTTATTAATTTCTTGTCTTTTTTTTGGAAAAAGGAATATCGTGCGAATGAAGTTATGTGGTTTGGGTGGATTACACCACGAAGGTAAGAAAAGGGAGATAGACTCCAGCAGGGATAGATGTAAATATTCGTTCTTTCCCTGGAAAATCTGGAGTCATAAAAGTAAGATGTCGATTTCATAATAGAAATAGTAAAGGCAATTGAATTACAAGCGAGGACAACATTAAACGTTGCGTAGACATCTGGCACATGCGTAGGTGCCTCTGCCTGTTAGTTGCAAGTATTTGTATTTTCTTGTGCGTAAGTTAATATGGCCTTTGCAATATCCGAGGTGTGTTAAAAAATTAACGGGAATTTTAATTTTTCGGACAATAATATTTATTTATTCTTGTACATTGATGTTGTCGCCTTCAAAAGTAGTCCCCATTGGAGATTATGCACTTGTGCCTGCGCTTCTTCCAATTCCCGAAACACTTCTCAAACTCGAGAAACCCTTTAAGGTTCTCTTAATTTTTGGAAATAGGAAAATGTCACACGGAGCCATATCTGGCGAAAATGGAGGCTGAGGCATCGTTGCAGTATTGTTTTCGGCCAAAAATTCACGAAAAAGCAATGAAGTGTGAGCTGGTGCATTACCGTGGTGCAAAAGCCATTTTGGAACGAATTTTGCTGCCACGCGTTTCATACCCAAAAAATTGGAAAAAATGTCATGACATGATCCGATCGATATGGCAACATCACCAGCGACCTCTCTAATTGTGATTCGGCGATTGTTCATAACCATTTCTATCACTTTTTCCACGTTTTCAACGATTGTTGATGTGCTGGGGTGTCCAGGGCGTTCATCATCTTCAAGGTCTTCACGGGCTTCTTGGAAACGCTTATGCCACTCGTAAACTCTTGATTTACTCATAGCAGACTCACCATAGGCCTATGCTAACATTTGACACACTTTTTTACACTTTATTTCATTTTTTACGCAAAATTTGATACAAATTTTTTGATCCATTTCTTTAAACAAACGAAAATCGCCGAACTCATAAAACACATCTAACCTTAGTGGCTGTAACCATAGTGGCTCGTATTTGTCTGGATGTGTGTGTGAATTAGAATGCTTTTCTTGTTTTGCAAGTGGTTTGTATTCTATTTTACGGGTGGTGTCCTAACACCCTCCTCCACACACCACTGCGGGGTATTGCGTAAATGTAGATGTGTATAATTCTCAAATGTGCTGAAATTTTTATAATCGTTCAATGCAAGGAATTCACAGGTGTAGTCCCCAGCCAATCAGCGATCAGCTTTAATGGCCACCATTAGAGACCTTTTTAAACCTAGAGGTCGGATTCCGATTGGCCAGGGGCCAGTGACATTTCGGCTTAAATTTATCTAAAGGGCGAACTCTTGTACTCGTTTTTCGTTGTTGCATTTTTTTCACCGAAAGATATCGTATCCATAATTGAATCAGCACCAATCGGCTGTGCGTCCGGTAGTTCAAAAGTTGGCGCCCCTTCGATTAACTCATTGGAATTGGATAGTTGGCCGGCCGCCGGAGTACCCTTGGCGAGAGATATCGCAGAAGCGCAAATTGGATTTCCAATAAATTTCCGTAGGACTAGGTTGCCGATAGTTACGTCAGAGCAGGTAATTTTCCAGGAGCGAATAAAATGCTGAACTATAAATGAAACTTTGATAAAAGATGTTAAAATTTTACAAACTTAACTTTTTAATCATCGGCCTGGATTGGCGAGTAGTTATTGGCCTTTGCACCGTCGTGTGGCTTTCGCCGTTGTTGTACGATCAAAACTGAGCAAACAGTTATCGGTGGCAGGTGCATCCTAAATTCTCCGTACAACGATCGTCGAATAAGTCGTTTTACCATTAAACAACTCTCGAAAACTCTCTCTTGTTTTATCATTAACCGCTGTTGGGAAATGATACAGTTGTAACTTTCCGTTTATTTATTTATAATTAAATGAATTAGTCCGTTAAGCACGATTTAATGCTTGTCTTCTGGAGTTGTCGCTGATGATAAGGCGTGGGCAGTAAAGTCGTTTCGTACGGAATAAATATCTGATGAAAATAACCCCTTTATTGTTTCACATCGTGGTTCGTTATCATATGCTAGAGGCGACCATTTTTACTTATAACCACTGTTGTTATTTTTGGAGAATTGAATATATTATTGGCCTTCCAGATTTAAAATAAATTTTTACATATACATACATATTTCACAACTTACAAATCATAACCTTAAGTCGATAATTTTCAACAAAGTTCTTTGGCGACTGCGGCTGAATTCTTCTTTCTTCCATTCATTCCATCCAACATGACTGTTCTCTTCTTACCCCTACCTCGCATGCCTAACCCACTTAGTCGTATCTCTCTCACTTCTTCAACAACCGATCGCCAATCGAAAAGCTGCGTACCCATCTTTCCTTCCTCCTTTGGATTCCTCCCAACAAATCCCCAAGAATACCCTCTCCTTCCCTTCCATGCCTTGCAACTTCTCCTTTTCTTTCCCTTTTATTCTATCTTTTTCATCTTTTTTCACGCCCACATCTCAAAAACCTCCAATCTACTATTATATTGCTTCAGTGGCCATGTTTCAACTTTGTACAAAACCACGCTCCGCATCAAAGTTTTCGCTAATCTTTTCTTAACATCCTTGCTCAGCGTCTCTGTATTAAAACTCCCTCTTCCTTGGGAAAACTTTTTTTGCCTAACTCAGTTCTTCTTCCGATTTCCCTATAACTTTGATCACCTTAGTCCAAAGCAATTCCGAGTTAAGTAACCTCTCCTATCTCCTCTAGTTTTTCTTCTCCAATTTTATCGCCCAGCTTAACAATCCACACTTAAACTTAAACATTAAACCAACCTTAGACTACCAGACAATGATAAGAAATAGCCCACGCCAAGCTTAATGGTATTGCTTTTAAGCCAATTGCACATGCAAGTAGTTGCGGATGCTCTCAATTGTATGCGTGGTGCTCCATATTACCCCGTAAATATTCTCTGCAAAGATTTTTTTGACGGCATGGAAATCTCGTTTAATTAATGATTTAAGTTTTTGCACTTGGATCGCTTGGGACATCTCGGTTTACATTCAAAACGCCGCGTGCAATTTTCTCATCGCAAACTTCCATTGTATCTCCTGACGAGTCTGTGAAGTATATGTCTGAAGAGTCTGTGAAAAACGCATAAAACTCTGCTGGTAACGGTGTTGCAAATTTCATAGAAGATCATCTATTTAATCATATTTTATCTTTTAGGGATAACCACCTCCACAGTTATAAACCGGAAGTTGGTTTGATTGATAGATTAGGGTAGAACTTATCAAGTACTAAACCCGAAAACCTCTAGAATTCACACATCAGGGTAATAAGGGGGCAGTTCCATTCCCTGTGTAAACTGTCTATATATACATGTATATATAATGCATATGTTTATGTATGCATTTATAAAAACATAGAGCATTAGGGCAAGAAAGCCTATTATTTTCCAGGAAGATCTGGTGCACGAAAAATCACACGGCTTGAACGAAATTGATGGTGTCCAGAGGCGTGGCCGGAAATTGAGCCCGGGCCCAGTAGCCCACCACTCTACCCACCGGTTCTACTATGTCCCCATTTCAGTGGGATAGATGCTAATACGAGGTCTGTCCCGAAAGTAGTAGGACTGTGTCAATTGAAAAATAATTATTGCCAGAATTGATACATTCAATCAAAAGCCTTCGAAGCATCACCCTTGTTGATCCATATACCGCATGACAGCGGGTTTTCCACGCCTCGTGCGCCTTCTGGAAGACAGTGCCTGGAATGCTACATAGCTTCCTCGTCAAGACCTGTTGTAACGCTTCCACCGAGCCTTGGCGACGTCCTGTCAGCACAGATTTGAGGAAGAGAAAGAAGTTTGGTGGGTCTTTGTCTAAAAAAACTTGGATTCCCACTCACATGGTCGAGAAGCTCTTGGCAGATACGCGTGCGAGTTTCCTTTTGTTCGTCCGAGAGCACACGCGGCAACAACTTCGCACACACCTTTCTCATGCCCATGTTTTGGTCACAAATCGAATCACTTCACTTTTAGGGATACCAAGTTCATCATAAACCATGTGATCACTTATTCTGCGTTCCTGGTCCAACGAAGCCTTCACCCTTGTGAGAATTTCGTCAGATTTTGAGGTGAAGGGCTGTCCTGAACGTTCGGTGTCTTCAACATCTTCTCTATCCTCCCTAAAAACTGTTCGTCACTCAAAAACACTCGATCTACCAATGGCGTCATCACCATTAGTTGCCTTGAGCATGTAATGAGTCTCTCTAACGGTTTTGCCCAGTTTCAAGTAATATTTGATGGTGTGGCGCCGTTCCAATAATAGGTTCATGACGAAGCGTTATAGAGGTTTCGCAAACGAGCGATCCGCACTCCGCAATGACTGGTAGCCAACTGCCATGGGCCTCCAGCCTTTCCTGAGACTTCACTCCCTCGAACACAGCTACGGATACCGCCGTCCGTCCATCCGGGAAAAAATAAGTCCTACTACTTTTGGGACATCTTGTATGCATCAATCAGTCATTCTGCAAACACATTAATGTACTATTTTATGATGATTGATCAATTGAAATTTTATGCACTCGAAAAATCGATCAAGAGAGTATGCATTACTAATGCGAGGCTCACTTATTTGAGTCTGAACTAACAATTTTAACGACGCGCTAATTGTTTTTCCATTATTCCCCTGCATCCTGAAAAGTTTATTCCGCGTTTATTCTCTCGTGGGAGGTTGGAGAGGGCGTCTAAAACAGTAGAACAAAGAAATGAATGGAGATGGGTGTGGGAAGATTGATTTTGGTGGACAGGAGGTATGATGGTATGTGTTTGTGTGTGTGGAAATGAAATGAAAGGAGTTAGGTCGAAACGATCCATTAAAAACGCCTTCCTCTCTCACCTCCATGGAAGAAGAGATCATTAAAAGGGACTGCGGAGATCGTGAATGGTCACATAACATTAACGCCCCAGACTCGATCACTGTTATTTTCCATCCACCGCGCGCGCCTTCGTGTGATTAACCGTTTAGGATGAGCGATATTGGGCGGAGAAATGAAGGAGGAGTACGGGGGTGGGGATAGACCGCCTACATTGTAACCATAGGAACCCATTTCCATCCCCTTCCCCCATCCCCTTCATCGCCCGTCTCCTTTCCATCCCTCTTCCCCACCCTTTGGAGAGCAGTCAGCTCGACTCGAAAAAAAAGTCTTGAATTTTACCGGGCCGTTCGTTCTCCTCTGCATCCTCCTTCTCCCCCGTTCCCCGGGCCGGAAGGTTGCTGGGCGGAGCGTGTGGTGGAAACCTGGGTGGGAGAGAGGACGATGGGATGGGGGAAATGAGGGCCAGCGAGCTGATGGAGCAGCGACCGCCGGTCATTAATCAATCTTTCGCATCCATCCTTCCAGTGCCTCCTCAGCTTGCTTGCCCCTCTCTTCTTCACTTTCCCCATTCGTCCGACCTCAGCATCTCTCTCTTACTCTCCTGTTGCCCCTCTTCAATCCCCTCTTTCTCTCTCCTCTCCCTCCTCCCTCCCAAAGTACCAGCCCTCAACACTGAAGCGACCCCACTCCCCTCCCGTCCTCGGTGGGGAGAGATTACTTCGTGTATCGATATTCGATATATTCTTTCCCGAATCGTCGCGAATGGGAGCGTTTCCGAGTCCGATATTTTTCGAGATACAATCGGGATTTTGGTTCCGATGGTCAGTGAATTTGGTGGGGTCGATTTTCGTTATGATTGTAAGGTGAGATCTGGATATGTACGTTATTCCAATGACTGCAGAGGTAAAATAAAGGTTCCGATGGTGAAAATGCTTCAGCATCATTATTTTTACGTGAGTAGTCCTATGCTTAAGGTATTTTATGGATGGACACAAACCTAACACCCATACATTTCTTAACTTCGCCTAGGATAACCCAATCTCACGCCCATATCAAAATGAACTCTCCTTCAATTCCGCATATGTTCCTATTCTCTTCCTACCCATTCCTCATGTTCCTAAATTTAAGTCCTCTCCTCTATCACAATCTTCAACGCACCGTCGCAAATCGAAATGCTCTAGATCCATCTTCCCTGCGTCCTTCGGAATTCTCTCAATTCTCTCTCCTCCCAAACATTGCCTCGTTTGTTTTCCTATCGGTCCATTTCACCTTTCTCATCCTTCTTCACATTCATATTTCAAAAAACTCCAATCCACACACCTGTCATCTTGCTTCAACGACCATGATTCCGCACCGCACAGATCAACTTCATATCAAATGTTTCACTAGTGTTTTCTTAACTTCCATGAATTCCCTCTTTGGCTAAGGCAATTGTTCCTCTTATGCCCCAATCACCTTGGTCATTTTGGCCCGAAACACTAGCAAATTAGGTGAACTACGTGCACTCCATATGCTTGCTCCATGCTTTTGCCCTCTTAATTTTAACGTTACCTTAACGTTGCGATAATAATTTAGGGAATATCAAGTCTCATCGACCATAACGTGTATATCGAAGAATATTTCTCACATCGTATCGTACACTATCATATTATCCGCGATATTATCCGTTTCAACTATATATTTATAGTGATAATATTGTCAACACGTAATGTCGAACGGCTTGTGAAACATCATATGTACAAGTTTCAATGAAATCTTCCATTTTAATTGACTATGTCTACATCTACCTAAATACCCTGCGAGCCACCAAAAAAGGTGTGTGGCAGGGGTTGTAGCACCATGAGGGAAGGGTAAGGGATGAGGGGGTTGAGGGTTATCAAATAGGTGAGGAAAGGTTGGGGGAACCTGTAAGAAAAAATATATAATATATATATATATACATATACACAAATAGGAATGGATTGGAGGGACAGGAGACTGATCCGCAACCTGTACATGTCTCAGACTGCTCAGGTGCGAGTGGGGAACGGAGAGTCCGGATGGGCAGTGTTAGGAAGAGGTGTAAGGCAGGGTTGCCCATTGTCACCGGTACTGTTCAACGTATATGTAGAGGAAATGATTAAAGAGGCATGGGAAGAACTGGAGGTAGGAATGAAAGTCGGAGGGGAATTGGTAAAATCGGTTAGGTTTGCTGATGACCAAGCATTAGTTGCTCAGTCAGCCAAGGGGTTGCAAGCATTGCTGAGTGAATTGGAGGTTCAGTGCGATAAATATGGGATGAGAATTAATATTAATAAAACAAAGGTTATGCGATTTTCCAGAAAGAAAAAGGCTAAGCTAAATATTAAAATAGGCGGGGAAAGAATAGAGCAGGTAGAGCAGTTAACATATCTCGGAAGTGTTTTGGACCAATACGGTCAAAGTGGTAGGGACGTAAGGAGAAGAATTGCGCTAGGCAAGGAGGCTTTCTCAAGGAGGAGGGAGTTGATGACCGGGACGTTGAGTAGGGATGTTAAGAAAAGACTCGTAAAAACTCTGATATGGAGCGTAGCTATGTACGGCGCGGAAACGTGGTCGCTGAAGCAGGAGGATAGACGTAGATTGGAGGCTTTTGAAATGTGGGTGTGGAGAAGAATGGAGAAGGTGAAATGGACCGAAAGGAAAACAAATGAGGAAGTACTAGAAATGGTGGGGGAGGAGAGGGGTTTGTTGAGAGGAATCCTATGGAGGCAGGAAAAATGGATGAAAGGCGTATTGAGCGGTAGTGGAATGTTGAAGAGGGTAATAGAGGGGAGAATGTTGGGCAAGCGTGGTAAGGGTAGGAACAGGATAGGGATGTTGGACGGGATGAAGGGAGGAAAGAAGTACACCGAGATGAAGAGGGACCTGATATAGATTAGTTTGCTAGGTGGGGAGTCACAAAATGTTTATTTGATAGTTGTGTCCATCCAAAAACCTACCTTAACCGGTAGATTACCTAAAATAAAAAAATATATATATACATGTATATACATATATATATATGTATATATATATATATATATATATATATATATATATATATATATATATATATTACATATCCTCGCGCAGTGCCTAACCTGTACCTTAATACTTATTGTAATGAACTAACTCCTGAGGAATTTCGGCTACAAGCATTCTGGTCCCTTATCGTTCTTGGAAAAAATGACATTTTAAACCTGTCAGTCTTGCAGTCTATCTCTCTAGTCTTATATTCGTGATCCATTCGACCGTAATACGTTGGGGTTCGTATTATATCCTTGATGTCATCGGAAAAGGGCCTATCTTAAAATGTTTTTAATAAGTTTAATCTATATTGTAAACGCCGCTGTGTAAGAGAATCCCAACCGAAATTGTCTAGCAAAGTGGATACGCTGCTGAGTTGGTCATAACAATGTTTGACAAATCCAGCCCCCCTCCGCTGAACTCGATCTAATTCCGAAATCAAATTTATATTTTGAGGATCCCATATACTGGCAGCATACCCTAGGTGGGGCCTGACCAAGGCAAGGAAACATTGTTCTTTCACTTTTTCGTCGCATTTACCTAACATATCGATATAATACATTATCTATCCGCAATCATTGTTTTCATATAATTATCCAGTCTAGACTTAGTGATATAAAAATCATCGAAATGGCATTGGCATCTCGTTATAAGCCTTGGTTTAAGCACTCGGCTGTCTTCTTGTTGGCTTCAGGTTCTCCGTCGTGTTTTCAGACGCTGCGCAGTTGTTCGTAAAAGTTTTGGTGAAGAAAGGTCACGTCATTTATTCGTAATTTTGACCTTGTTCTTAATTTAGTGCGACACCCAAAGCTGGATTCGACTCTCTGCGGTCGTACCCTATGGCAGCTATTTAAAACCGGTGCGCCGCAAATGTTTTCTGCCGCAGATTAATTAAAGACTTATTTTTATATGTGAGAATAGACTATTAATTAGGACATCTATGAGTCCACCATAAAAAGTCTACGACGCAATGGATGGCAAAAATATATATTCATATATACGTAAAAAACGAAAAGAAAGGAAAAATTTACTATATATATATTTTTTTTGCGTTCCGTAGAATTTTTGAGCAAATAATTTGTGTGCGTTGGGATAAAATAAGTTGAAAAAATAAATTTCCTGCAGTCATTAGCAGATATAGAACACCACCAAACAAGTAATGGCCATTTTTACATATGCAATGAAATAATTTAATGACCTTTCATTCCTAATTACAATTCCTATTAAAAATAAATTCGAAAATCACGTTATATTTTAAATAAATCGCACTGAATTTGAGACCATAACACGCCATGAAGTAGATACGAGCTCGTAAATATAAGCTCGGGGCACAGTTGGCATTAAACATTAGGTTCTGGGATGGGAAATGATTATTTTGAATTTAATTCAAGCAAAGAATAATGCCCATTGAGGCAAGGGCACGCCCAGGCCTGATGCATGGTAATGCATAAATGAGTAGTTTCGAGAATTTCGTAAAAAGTAGAACTTAAAAAAAAATGACTTGCCGTTACTAACGTACATATTTGCCTCATGATAACCATTGAGAGTTTTGGAAATAAAATATTCAACTATACTCGGAGGGAATCAATAATGTTTTTCGGAATGAAACAGCATTATTCAAGAAGAGTGTACTTCAAATTCGATCAATCTTCGGATTCAGATGCAATATAACTCCATTACTGCCATTTCAAGGATCCTAGTAGCTAACTCTCTCCCTCCCTCTCTCTCTCTCTCTCTCTCTTACACACACACACGATCTCATTTCACTTAGGTCATAGTATCAGATATATCATAGCATCATAGTGATATCTGTAATATTATTTTCAATATCTCTCCCATCTTAATACGATGGGGTTAATATAACATTTTCAACATCATCGCTAAAGAGACCTCCCCCCGATGTATGCAAGAATTTCTATCGGTAATTCTTTCCATAGAGCTTGTACCGTTTGCATATTAATTTTACATGAAACGTTAATGTCATTACCTGACAGACAATAGCTTTTACATGAAGGAAGATGCCTTTGAATTTGCGTTCGAAATAAGTGGATCGGCAGTAAGTACACACAATGCATTCATTTTGGACATGGCTCCCCCCATCTTCCTAGAGCCAAGCTCGGTCGAATTGAAAAGAAGTACCGTTTCCCCGACAGGGATTAATCGAGAAAAAATGCGAGTGCGGTGAAACGCAAAAACGTAAACATTTTCATCATTTCAAAGCGTTTTCAGGAGAAACCTGCAATAAGACTTTGGTTTGAAATGGAATGCCGCCACCGCAAAAGCACTTTTCCTCGGAGCTCCCGTGGCGCAGATCGGATTCGTACCGTGGAAAATACGTAATGGCTACCTGGGTCGAGGGCCCGTGCGTGCATCGCGGCGGTGAATGGGGTTATTTCGGGAAGGAAATTTCAACTACTTTTTTTAGTCTCATGTGAAAATAAACTTTGATGTGCAGTACTCTGTTCGTAGGATAGACATTTCATATTTGTCGCCCCTTGATTTCTTTTGTTGTTAAGAATGGTGCAAAATTCTACCCATCAACCCAGTCCCAAGTACTCTGGAATACTTCTAAATTTATTTTATCTATCTTTAGTTACTTTACTTCTTGTTACCTAGAGTTCCTTTCGTATGCGTAGAAAAAATAGCTCACCTAGATACTGTTCCTGCAGTAATCGTAATATGCATTATTTGAATAATTTATGTGTGTGTTTGGCGAGTTGATGACGGGAACGTTGAGTAGGGAGGTTAAGACAAGACTCGTAAAAACTCTGATATGGAACGTAGCTATGTACGGCGCGGAAACGTGGTCGCTGAAGCAGGAGGATAGACGTAGATTGGAGGCTTTTGAAGTGTGGGTGTGGAGAAGAATGGAGAAGGTGAAATGGACCGAGAGGAAGACAAATGAGGAAGTACTGGAGATGGTGGGTGAGGAGAGGGGTTTGTTGAGAGAAATCCTATGGAGGCAGGAAAAATGGATGAAAGGCGTATTGAGCGGTAGTGGAATGTTGAAGAAGGTAATAGAGGTGAGAATGTTGGGCAAACGAGGAAAGGGCAGGAACAGGATGTTGGACGGGATGAAGGGAGGAAGGAAGTACACAGACATGAAGAGGGACCTGATGAAGAGTAGGTTGCTGGATTGGGTTTTGTTTGGAGTTACAAAATGTTTATTTGATAGTTGTGTCCATCCAAAAACCTACCTTAACCGGTGGATTATTTAATAAATAATAAAAAATATAAAATATATATAATGTATGTAAAGTTAGATATAAGAAAAAGGGATAGGAACACATTAAAAGACAAACACAGGAATGGTGGGGAAGGCAGAATCGAGCAGATCACAAGCGCAAATAAGTTTCTTAGAATGGGTCTTGAAGCACTGATATTTCAACTTACGGACCGATGCTCTATTTCATTGGAGCTATCGAAGAAATTTAAATTACTTTGAAGTGCTACCAAAATCCGCGGTTCTTTCGCCAGGAGATGGCGTTCGGGAGCTGTTTCACCCACCAAAGGAGGGTACGTAAACCTCCAAAAGATTTCAGATTAATTTATGTTTCCTTGAGAGCTCAAGTGGTCCCATGCTAGTTTTCTTCCTCCAACTTGATGTCGTCTCAATTGTGTAATTTTTAAATATCGAAATTAAACAAATCTATGTCGCGTTATCGAAACCACTCGTGGTAACTACTTCAAATGCCATGTCCTTACCTTATCATAACCGTCGAAGTGTACTATTCTTCCGAAATATCGAACTCATATGAATCGATATGGATAATCCGACATCGCAGATCCTAATTTACTGACCTTCCCTCTCACCGGAATCATTCATAACCGCCGCGAAATGCGTCTATATATTTAATTTGAAGTGTCTCATTGAATATTACGAATGGGCGAATTTGGATACGTCGAAATCGATCTATCGAAATATCCCGACTGAAATCGCCTCCTCCTCCGTTATTTTCGGCTTCAACTGCAGCTTCTGACGCATTAGGTGTACCGATACTTCCGTAATATCGAATGGAAGCGTATCGATACGGCTATCTCAACATTGCCTGCACAAAAGTCGTATCCTCAAGTCTCTCCTTGCGGACCGCCCCAAGGACCACCGTCTTCTCCCTCTCCCCATCTTCCTTCAACCCTCTTCCGTCCCTCTGTCGCTCCCTCCACACAAGCCCCCCCCCCTCTACCAACTGCCTCCTCTTCCCCAGCGGCCCATTAGTGCGAGGCTGTCGTCACGGCGTCGACGCGCAAGCTCACTAAATCAGTTTAAAAATCGGGTGTGGAGGACGCCCGGTGATTTTTCATCCCCTTTCCGCCTCCCTCCCGTCTCCCCATATCCTCCTCGCATCAGCCGCTACCCCCTCCCCTTCCCTACCCATTTCCCCCTTCCTCTCCTCAAAGGGATGGGACTGTAGGGAGGGGACTCGTCTGCGCTGTCTTTGGGGATGGGCTGGGGGTGAAGGAAATCTTCTTAAAGATGCCCTCCACCGACACCCCTCCCCTTCTCTGCGTCTCTCACCCACACGTACGTACCAATCCTCTTGTCCCTTGTCGGAGATGTGTGGGTCTGTCCCCCCTTCCCTCCCCCCCCGGGTTTTTTTGCTTTCTTCCCCTCTTCTCACTGCTCTTACCCCCTCCACCTCCACCTCTCTCTCTTTCTCTCTGGTTTCTTCCTTGCCGGTTTCCTACCTCCCCTCTCCCCGTTCCAGCTCTCTGCATCTCCCCCCCACCACACAGTCTACTTCCTTCCCAACCTCCTCTTCCCTATCCTCCGTATTACGAGTACAATCCTCCCCCTTCCCACCTTCTGAAAAGATCCCATCTCCCTAAGTCGGTAAGAAAAACGGAAGCAGGAGTAGAAGCCATAAGTCCCCTCCGTGGAAGAGAGTTTAGCAAAAGATCTCTCCCTTTTCTCTTTCTCTGAATGTGATGCTCAGCTCATTGTTTTAACGAGAGCTCTTTTTGCGCAGCAAGATCTGGGCAATTTAGTTAGAGCAGAGAAGAGCTGGAGAAATTATGTTTTTTTTTAAGGTTGCAACACGTCACGATTACAATACTAACTCGCTCCATACTTTATCATATAAATCTGCACAATAACCCGCAAACTGCCGGTGGGTTAAGGGATTGTGTAGTGGTGATTTGGGACTCCAGCTTTTATGTAAACATGCGCACTTTTACATAAGTGTAATTACATTATATGATGATTCAAACTCAATACTTTCTTCGGAGTAATTCAATATATATATATAAAACCATAAACACAGTAATCAACCCGAAGGTCGGTTTAGTAGGTGATGGTAGAGCTCACCCGTAGGGTAGGGGAGCCAGAAGCTACAAATCAACTAGCATGGGTGTAGCTGCAGGTGCCCGGAGTGCCTTGCCCTGGAATCGAACCAGTAGTCCAACGCTCTACACCCTGGACTACCGCGACCCATATATACATATATGTATTGTACATGTAAACATGTATGTTTTATATATTTATAGAAACATATAATATGTTTTATATATTTATAGAAACATATAATATGTATATACATATATAGAAACATATATATATATATATATATATATTTTATATACACACATTCAAACACGAAATCCCGCCATACGGTGAACAAATATTCATTCACATAGAAATAGAGATAAGGAAATGGGAAAGGAATACCCATAAAGGACGAACACAAAATTTCAGAAAAAATGTCTTGTATCTTTTGTTAGGTCGGAAACTTTTCAGACCTCCCTTGCATATTTTTTGTGAACCTATGTTTGTTTCCGTGTGTGTCTGAGAGAGAGGAAAGCAACGAGTGTTAGTGCACGTAACACGTTGTTATATGTTAAGGATATAACGAGTAGCGGCTGTTACGTCTACGGACCCCTGCATCTCGTTATAAGGGAGTTTCGACTGTACGTTCCCTCACGTTCTTCCCTCATCCCTTACATCTGCCTAACTCCCTCCACTTTCTGCACCGGCCATAAACCACCCTCACCACCAGCATCCCCCCAATCTAGCCCACCCAGTGTTTCCGTCCCTCCCTTCATTTCCTTCCTTCCCCAAAACCTCCACCACCCTCACCCCCTCTTCAATCATCCTTGTCATAGCCCTTCCGCTCAAAAGAAACGTATCTCTTGCATTGTTTATACGAGCAAGGTAATCTGAGGATTGCCCCGGTGACAGTGAAATCAACCCGCAATTATTCGAATCCCGACAAAGTCGTGGAAGTGTCATGGGCTGGGAATCTATGAGAATAGTTTGAAATCTCCGATGCAGCTACTAAAACTGGAGAAGATGCTGCTTCCGTGTTGACTAAGAGTTTTAGTTCTCGTGTGTTGGAAGTTTTTTGAAAAATTAGACCAATTGCTGTCGTAATTTTTTTTACTTAAAATTCATACTTTTTTGTTAAAATAATTTAATATCAATGAATTTATACATTTCATTTGACCGATGCGTCCTATGAAGATGTACATTTTGCCTACTTCTTTAGTTGCTCATTTAATATTTGTAATTTAACTGTCTCAAAACCCAGAAATGACTAATTAAAGTAAACGGCGTAATTAGTTGGCCGATGACTTTGGCTAACTCTTGCTGTGTTATGACTACAACTTAAAAGTTGACTTAAATGAGTGTAATGTTAATTTCAAATCCAAATATTAGAGTGAAAGTAATTCCCTGGGTTGCCTCCGTCGTATCGAGTGTTACCTCATCATAACTTACAAACCATTTTTTACAATTTGTTTTTAGTTTTATGTGTTCGCTGTGGAAACCCCCATCTTTATTTATTTTACTATGAACACAATGTATACATTCACTGTTCTTGTCTTCTTAATAAAATAAATAACGAACATGAACTTCCACAAAGTTGAGCCTGAAACAATAGAAAACCTCCCCTCTTATTCGTATTTAAGGTGGTTTCCAGGTAGTAATGTAGAGGTTATATTAGCATTAGGCCACTGGCTTAGGGGGGATTTTGAATGAACAGGCACTAACTGATCACTGCTTCACTTCTAAGCACAGACTAACCTAACACAAAATAACCGAAGACCCTGTACTACACATTGCAATTACTCATTCTTATCCTGAATACTTCTTATCTCCCTTTATTCTCTCCAAAATGGCTATTCTTTTCCTGCCTTTACATCGCTTTTCCCAGCGTTCACCCCTCTGTTTATTACAGTTTTCAGCATCCCATTGCCTCTCTCAGCATCTCCTGCAACCACCTTTCGGGCCACCTTTGGGTTTCTTCCAAGCATTCCTCTCTCCAAGCATCTCCCACTATGCCTAGAACGTCGTCTTTTGTTTTCCTCTCCATCAATTTTGCCTTTCCCATCCTTCTCCACATCCACATATCAAAAGCCTGAAATTTACGTTTGTTCCCTTGCCTCGACGACTAAATTTCTCAGCTTAATGTAGACGTAGAAAAGGCTAAAAGTTTACGTGCGTGACTACAAAACTTTCAAACGGAAGAAATATCTAATAGTAGTGAAGAACTTTATACTTGGAGGGTTTGAAAATCAATTTATTGTAACATAATCCTGAAGTGTACTCTTGCGAAGATGTGAGATTTGCTGATTCGCAGTAGAAGGGGAAGTAAGTTTTCGTGCGAGGGAAATATTTCAGAATGTTATGAAAGATTGCGGAAAGACAAAAGGAAGAAGCAAGTAACTAACAAAGGAGTTTTTGGGGGTAGTAGGTGGAGGAAGAAGCATATCGATCAAAGCTAAGAAGAGAAAGAGTACATTTCGGGGCATAATAGCTCGTTGAGGAAATTAATAATCATAAGAATGGCCAAAAAGAGCTCTAGAGGAAGACTCGTAAAGAAAAAAAATATATCTAAAGTACATGTGAAAAATGGCGTAAAATGGAGGATGTGAAAACGAAGAAATTCGAATGGAAGAATCGTGGAGGAAAAGAGAATCGACTGTACTTGTATGGCTGAATACACTTCGTCAATCAACAATTATTACTTATTATGCTAAACATGTCGCGGTGGTCCAGTGGGTAGAGCATTGGACTACTGACGGGAGGGTCCCGGGTTTGATTCCCGGGCAAGGCACTCTGGGCACCTGCAGCTCCACCCAAGCTAGTTGATTTTTCGGGTACCAGATCTTCCTGGGAAACCATAACCAGCACAGGGAAAGGAACTGGCCCCCCTACCCTGATGTGTGAATATTCGCACGCCGTCGGGCTTGGTACATGGGTGAGCTCCATCACCTACTAAACCGACCTTCGGGTTGATTACTGTGTTTATGGTTTTATGCTAAACATTTGGGTTGTCTTCTCGTAGGACAAGTTCGTTTTTACATCTGCATGATAGATGGTACTCTCTGATAGATGGCAATCTGTTAGATAATGTTTCTCGTCCCCATTTATTGCCTCTTCTCCACGAATTTCACACTGATAATTTTGCATGGCGTTAAATGGTAGGGAATATTTTTGTTCCTCATTGTGGCAACCTTTCTTTTGTTTCGTCTCAAGAAATGGCATTTCATATTAAAAGGTGAGGTGTGAGGCTATGTTAGAGAATGAATGAAATTTTCAACATAATATATATTAAAAAATTACTTCCCTTCGCACGTACAAGTACCCATAGTCAGATAATGAATAAAACCTGATGACGACGTCTTGTACGAATCTAAAAGTGACTCCGGATAGTTGAAACGTGAGAGGTAAATAATTTTTTATACACATATCTTGAAAAAACAACAGTTTTAATCTCTATTTTGCCAATTTGACGGTCGGCCAAAAGTCTGCAACAATAGCTGAATACATAATCAAAAGTGGGCATAATTGGTATGGGATGAAAATAAATGTAAAAAACACAGGTTACGCGGTTTTGATGATGGAGTAAGGTTAAGTTAAATGTTAAAATAGGAGTTAATAAAATAAGAGCTGATGGAACAGGTAAAATTTCTCTTTATCGAAGTTTTTTGGACCAAAACTCAACTTTACTATGGAGCCAGGTTTTATAAAGGACGAAAACGTAGTCATTGGAGCAGAATGATAGGCGCAGATTGGAGGTTTTTGAGATGTGAGTGTGGAGAAGGATGGAAAAGGTAAATGGACAGAAATGAAAACAAACGAGGAGGTGCTAGGCATGGTGGGCGAGGAGAGGGTATTGCTGTGAGAAATCGAAAGGAGGCAGGAAAGACAGAATTGGGCATATTGAGTGGCATTGGAATGTCGAAGACTCTGATATTGAGGGGAAAACGTTAGGTAAGCGAGGAATAGACAGGAATAGGATGTTGTATTATAGTATATTGGACGGAATAGGAGGAGGATAGAAATATGCGGAATTGAAAAGGGACTAATGTAGTGTCGGATGTCAGGTATGTTCAGAGAGGCTAATTGTACCGCTGAATAGGTTGTGTCCTTTCAAAGACTTTCTTAACCGGTAGAATATCTATTAATAATAATTATTTTCTTATCATCAAATAATATCTGAAAATGTCGTTCTCATTAAGTGCGACTGTTTTTTAACGTTGATAATTTTTTAAAGCCTGGTGTTCTCTTTTTTTGTAATTTTGAATGGCTTACTTTTTATTCTGTTATTTTAACTATTCAATGCTAAATCATATTATTTTAACTCATTTTGAAATAGTTTATTATGACTTCCTCGTTTGTGCCTTTTAAAAATTTGCCATTTTGAAACTTCATGAAACTCATAATAATTTTTCTTCCTTTTTTGCCCCCTTTCAGTCATCATTTTTATAAAATAATTTTTGATAGGTGACTGTTTTTAGAGCGAGATATTCATACCCTCATGAAAGATCTGGTGCTTTCCCGGCGTATGAATTGGGTGAAATCTTCTCGGGTCTTCCACCGGGTCAATGTCTCCATGGCTGCCGACGTTTCGATTCCCGACTCGGTCATCGTCTTCAGGGCATTCAGAAGCCCTGAAGACGATGACCGAATCGGGAATCGAAACGTCTGCAGCCATGGAGACATTGACAGGGCATTCAGAAGCCCTGAAGACGATGACCGAGTCGGGAATCGAAACGTCTGCAGCCATGGAGACATTGACCCGGTGGAAGACCCGAGAAGATTTCACCCAATTCATACCCTCAGTCTGTCGAGGATATTAGTTTTTGCTGGATTTCAATGGGAAGGTATTCCTTTCTCATCATCCTAAATGACACCCAAATGAACATTTCAGAAGGAAAAGTGTGTGTAAAGATACACGTACGTATATATCTACATATTTGTGTGGAAATAGCAGTGGTATTCTGGCCGATTTTAGCATACACCGTATTACTTGTTTGAGGCAACTGAAAGGGAGTTTAATCGTTTGACCTATTACGGGTATATCAAGCATTCCCTCTATAAGGGCATGTAACCTGCTTTACCTTAAAGGCGGGTGAGAGTGCTGAATTTTTTTATGAAAGTATCATTTTACCTTAAATTCTCCACTAATCTACCTGCAATGTCGCATAAAATAATAATAGAGGATGAAAGAGAAAGTCAGTTGAGAAAAAGTGTTCGCAGTACGATATAGTATTCCATGTTTGTTTTAGAATGTTGAAGACTGTGCTAGAGGGGAGGAGGTTAGGCAAACGAGGTTGGGGAGGGGGGGATAATGCGACTTAGGCTCCTCATAGAAATCACCCGGTAATTAATTGGTAGATAAATAGCTTGTTCAATTTCGTCCGATTTTGTCCAAATAACATCATTTTTTTATCCAACACTGTGACCAAAATATTTTTCGATAAGGCAGGCAATCTCGGTTTTTAAATTTCGCAATTCTGAGTCGTGGAAATAATAGGATTCTGTGAAACTATCGACACAGTGGGCTGAATTAAAGCAGGAACATAGTGTCCAGCATAAAGTTATTTTTGCGATTTTTGTAAAAGTTGTACTCCTGATGAAACATGCGATACTCTACTATTATTGTTTCGTTAATACGCAAAAAGGTTATATTGGAGATTATCCACCAAATTTCATTAGTGAGTCAGCCTTTAAAAATCGATCCAGTTACCTAAACGTAATAGGTGACAACTTGACTGTTATAGCCGTTAAATCTTAAACGTCTATGCGTCTTAACTATTGGTTAAATCTTAAATTTGAATGAATATACCTGTTGGTAGTAATAGCTGTGGCATTCTGCTTTCCCGTTAGGGGTGGTGATTTTTACTTGCTGTGATAGATTGTGAGTGTGAGAGGTAGGGGAATGGTGACATGAATGGCCGCCTGATTGGGGGTAAATTTCTTCTGTGCTGGGATTAAAAATTCAAGAAATAATTAATAATCTTTCTTATTTTGATGTTAATATATTTTCTTTAGTTCAGAAAAATAACTGAAAGACGTCGAAATAAACACGATGAAAGGGGGAGAGGCGATAGAAAAACATAGAGGTAAAAAGTTAAAAAATGGAGGAATTTATAGGGTGAAAGAGAGGGAATGTTAATCACAAGGTCGTCCGAAGAATGAAGAAATGAGATGAAGAAAAATAATGAAAGAACTTTGGAGGGAAAGTAACCAACGATTTAGAAGGAATAGATATTGGCTCGTGGTCCTTAGATGGTCCTATCGAAGAGGCGAAGGAGAAAGTAGACTGAGCAGGGCTTGAATTTGTGAAATTTCTGTCTTAATATGGAAAAACCAACCAGTTATCAACTTGTTTCTGATTGGTGAGAGTAGAGCTCACCTAATGCCAAGTCCAACTGCGTGTGAAATTCACACATCAATGTAGGGAGGTCTGTTCCTTACTCCCTGTACCGCCTACGCTTTCACAGCAACATGAAAAGATGAAACAAATAAATTTTCATTATCTTTTTTACAAGCGCGGCACGTGTTTAGAGTTTCAAACGCAATCATCAAGGGCGATCATGATAAAGGTTAAGCGCCGAAGTAAGCGCCATACTGCTACATAAATTGTGAAATTTGTCATAGTTGTTTAATCATTTCACGCAGTTGAGAAACATTTATTTATCAACCCTCGAAGGCTAGTTTTGAAGGTGAGGGTACAACTCGACTAGTACTAAGCCCAACGACGCGTGAAAATCGCATATTAGGGTAATAAGGGGGGCAGTGCCTCATTCGATGTGCTGCCTATGATTTCCCAAAATCACTCACAGATTGGGTGAAGCTGAGGGTACCAGGAGGTGTCTCCGGGAGCCGAAATTGAACCCTCTTGTCTATTAAATTAGGGTCAGGAATAGGATAGGCGTATTGGGCGGAATGAAGGGAGAAAGGAAGTATGCGGAATTGTGGAGGGGTTTACTGTGTGTAGTGCCGAATGTCAAGCGGTGTTTCGTTGGGAGAGGCAAGGATATGTATAATCGTTCAGTTATATACACTCTAACCATTTAAAATGTACCTTAACCAGTGAAATACTAATAATAATAATAGTTGAAAAAAACGTTTTGAACGTCAATTTTTCACCAACTTCAGGTTGCCCGGTATGAATCCATGGCGACGAACTTTGCGGTAGATGGAGGGGAGAATAGTGGAGATTCGTATTATACGATTCGAATGCCCACGTGACTTGAAAGATGCAGCCACGCTATCAAAATCCCTGTATCTTATTCCTGTCACACTCGTCGCTTTTTTTCTTCCCTCCTATTCTTCTTAGACGTGCGTTTGTGCTTTTGTCCACTTCCCTTAAGCACTTCCACCCCTACCACCTCCCTTGTTTCCTTTCCTCAAGGGTGCCATCTCTCTTCCCTCTCCCCCTCCGCCTCGCGTCAACACCCTATTCTTCAATCTTCTTCACTCCGGCAGTCCCCACCCCTCTGTTCTCCCCGTCACCCTCGCCCCGTCTTGCGGCTCATCTCCGAGCTCCTTTAAGTCCCGGTTAAGGTGGGCCGGCACGCCCGAGCCCTGGGGCTGTCGGGAGAATAAAATAGGCGCGAACTATCAAAGGATCTCTCGGCCAGGCATTGCTCGCATGTGTGGAGGCTTCAGTCGTCGTAGGGTGCTTTACCAGCTGGGTCGTAAAAATATACGTACACCAAAAACGGAACAAGAACGCAAGAGAATGAGAAGACGTGATAGATAGATCCATTGAATAAAAAAACTCATTACTGTTCAATCATTTATTCAAAGTAGCATACATTTTTCAAGTTAAGTTTTGGACATTTCCGGACGGCTATATCCTCATAAGTATCGTTACTAGACCTTCTTACTTTGTCCTACATGATTTCTTTCTTCGTTTCTCCGTAATTTCTGCCTAACTTGCAATCCCTTCGGGGTTTTCATTAAAAAAAGGCAATATTCATAAAACACAACCACATATAACTCAGGGTTTTTAGGACAGTTTTTAGGACGGCGGCATTAATTCAATCAAAAGTTATTAAAATAAAAGAAAGGCTTCTGTAAAATATACATTAAGATATCTACTTGGAATAAACGAGAGAGTAGTAATCGATCTATTTGTAGAAAAACTTCCAAAAAACATGAACTATTTCGCTCAATCTCAATCCATCTCGTATTTACTAGTGTTATTTGGATCGATAATCCTTGCGATATGACATTTTATCGATATCGTATCCATTACTTTTCTCATAGATCGGGTGATGTTATTATATTAAGTAAACCGATGTATCGCGCACAATTTTCGTCTATTTGGGGATTATTATCGATATGACATATTTAGGTAGCCAGAACGACCTTCGGGCTGATTACTCTGTTAATGGTTTATAAATACATTACACACACACATTTATGTGGACGTTATATATACATATTATAGACATATATATATACACGTGTATACATATATAATTTATATATGTATATATGTGTGTGTGTTCACGATATTTCAAATATTACAAATATTCAGGTTGATATGTAATTGTAAGTAACAATTTTAAAAAATAATTCTTGATGTTGTATGCCAGATGTGTAATCAACCCCTGCCACACACCCAAGTGGTGGCCTAGAGGATACCATGTAGATACACAGAAAATAGAAAAAATGACTGGCAATAAATAAGTCATAACCAAGATGTGCGTATCGCGTGATAAAAAAATACAGATTTTCAAATGTATTTCTTGTTTTAATTTTAAGCTGGTCCTGTACGATTTGGCGACGTTGGACCTTAAGAAAACACTTAAGCCCGTGTCCCTCAGCTTTCCAATCCATTCCCGCATTTCCATCAGACGTCCTCGTGTAGAGTAATAACACGATTTTCAATGTGCCTTTACTTAACCTACCGCCATAAAAGTATTCACATGGTATTATGGCAACAAGATACGAAATCGCGTTAAAAATAACAGGCCTTTCCCATTTTATGGGGGTCGAGAATTTCAATTCCCGTCTCTTTGAATACGTTGTCGATAACATCTATGTATGTATGACGGCATATTCCAATAACTTACAACATAAAATGCAATAAAAACAGGATCGCATGTACTTAAGTTTGACGTAATTGGCATAATTTTGACTAATGACTTCAAACCCGTCCGCTACTTATTGCCATCCATTCAATCTTAAGGTCGATGCACTAGATGCTTATTTCAGTACAGAGTTCAGGATCCTTAGAATCTAATCTTTTAAAAAGGGACAAATGTATTCACTAATGTATAATATATGAAAACTTCGAATTAAACTTTCACGATTACTAACCTGAATTTTTCATATAATATCAAATATATTTCAGCTATAGAATGCTGTACAAATATTTTTGGATCCCCGACCTCTTCAAGGAGATATTTAAATTTGAAAAAAAATCGAATTTCCATAAGAAGTAGTGCACTTCAAGTCGCAAGGGCGTGTCATGGGAAGGAGAGTGATAGGACACCATCAGTACATTCAGAAGTATGAGTCTATGCATATAAAGTTGAATATATGCTAAATCACTCACCATCTCAATTTTTATATGATTACGTATTATGGGATGGAAAAACGAGTTCTTAAATCTGTCCTGTGATGATTTTTTCTCTAATTTTAACGCGTGTCGTCGAATTTACCAATATAAATACGTGCCATATTAGTTTCCTCTGTGTCGTTACATAACTGAGGTATCCTGTACTAAAATCAGTCTTTACTGCTATCATATCGAGATTAAAGGGCCTACCAGAACGTTTCTATGGTAGAGCGTCGTGTCCAAAATCCTTAGGTCAAGGTTATTAGGTCCTTAGGTCGATTATTTACCGCCGACGTCGCTTTTTTAATTTTTTTTCCCGCCCATTTCGATTTCTTTACGCATATTCGTCACATTTCTTTTTCGCGCCCACCAGTTATTTCGTTTATTTCTCTTTTTCCATAGTCTTCCTTTTCATTAAGAGCTTCTTTAAGGCTAACCCGCACGTTCCTCTGATGTATGCACACCTTGAATTGTAGTGCGGTTTGGTGTCAATTAACCGCCCAAGTGTTTTACATGTTATTAGGTATCTCTTTTCATGCTCAATTTCATATCTTTATTTTTTTTTAAATTTACGTTTTCTTAATCTTTTTTCTTATTCTGAAACTTCAAGTCTGTGCATTTTCTGATATGTGATTCGAACCTCCATTCATCCATTTCGATATCTACTCGTATTCTGTCTAAATAACTTGTGAACAGTCTGCTATCAACATATATAAAAAATATTTTTATATATATATACATATATTCGTAAAAACTCTGATATGGAGCGTAGCTTTGTACGGCGCGGAAACGTGGTCGCTGAAGCAGAAGGATAGACGTAGATTGGAGGCTTTTGAAGTGTGGGTGTGGAGAAGAATGGAGAAGGTGAAATGGACCGAGAAGAAGACAAATGAGGAAGTACTGGAGATGGTGGGTGAGGAGAGGGGTTTGTTGAGAGAAATCCTATGGAGGCAGGAAAAATGGATGAAAGGCATATTGAGCGGTAGTGGAATGTTGAAGAAGGTAATAGAGGGGAGAATGTTGGGCAAGCGAGGAAAGGGCAGGAACATGATAGGGATGTTGGATGGGATGAAGGGAGGAAAGAAGTACACAAAGATGAAGAGGGACCTGATGTAGTTTAAATTGCTGGATTTGGTTTTGTTTGGAGTTGCAAAATATTTATTTGATAGTTGTGTCCATCCAAAAACCTACCTTAACCGGTAGATTACCTTAAAAAAAAATATATATATATATATATATATGTATATGTATATATATATATACATATATACATATATGTACATGTATGTATGCCCACATATATATACATGTGTATATACCCTTTGTGTATATATATATCTATACACACACATATATATAAATATACACAAACATAGAAATAGGAAGAAGGAAAGGGGATAGGAAAACACATAAAAGGCGAACACAGGACATGTGGTGAAGGCGAATTTTGAGCCGGATTGTGCGCCGTATGGCGGGATTTCGTATTTGAATATATATATATATATATATATATATATATATATATATATATATATATATATATATACATATACATATATATATATGCTGATATGATATGCTCCAATAATTCTTAGTACTTTT